>CAUYQU010001414.1:0-139270 GCA_963574635.1 Cheracebus regulus
CAATATAAAAAACCACTAAATTTTCTCTGAACAGGTTTTTTTTTTTTTAAAACAAGAACGATAATTTTTAAATTTATTTTTTTTACCCCGAAAAAAAAAAAAAAAAAAAAAAAAAAAAAGGAATCTGCTTGTTAAAGTAAAATTTGGTGGATTTGTAAGTGACGGTTTTGCCTTTTATGTAAAGAGGTATATGTTAGTGATATACACATATACATATCCCACTGGATATAAGCACACGTGGGGCCTGGTTTTTCTATACTGATTACCATTAATCTATTCCTTACGTCACTTTCCATTGCTGTGGCATGGCCCATGGAAACAAGATAGGTATGTGCCTAGAATAAACAGCCTTTTCCCTTTCTGAAAACCCTGTGAGGTCTACAGCACATTACATGCTTCTGTGTAATGGAAGTGTCCACACATGGGCAATCGCTGTCTGCAGACGTAATGAAGCAAGTGAGAGGTAATGAGAAGTGACTGTTACGCCATCCCCAGGGTCCTGTTTCTCCCACCACACAATTACACTGTGACCCTAGAGAAACCAAGAAGACGGTAACATTCTCACCTTCCCTAATGGTCTTAAAATCAGCCTTAGCTTACCAGGGATAACTAAAATGCAGCATTATTCATTTGGCAGTCCAGAGGATGTCTAAGGAAATGTATGTTTATAATATGGGAGGCAGTTCTATATACAATCATACACTGTTTCCTCAGCGTGGACTTGGCCTCTTGCCTGAAAGATGCCAGCACACTATGATGGTCCTTTCCTGTTTTCCCTTGGCATGTGTTTTTTGGGGTGAGAGCTATTGGGAGGAGGTTGGTGGTCAGAGCCACACTTCTATTAGAAGAATCTATGTTAATATGTTAAAGCTTTAAAAGAAAAATAAAGCTCCTTTAAATAATGATTATAAGTGCAGTGATAGCAATGTATTACCTATTTTATTTCTGAGTTTTGTTTCAGGGAGAACATTGAATTCAGTAACCAATTTTATATGACTTATGCTTGTGATGAGAGGGAGATGTCAAGGTTGAGGAAAAGGTAGAGAGTTGCCCGCTGAGTCAACTTTTAGAGACAGAGAGAGAGCGCGCGCATACAAAAAATGCAAAAAGGTGTAAGACTTCAAATTCTTTTCTTTGTCTTCATTTTGCTCTTATAGCTGAGGCTTGCCCACATTCTGGGGGAAGTCTGCCAACTGCTTCCTGAATGGTGAATGGAAACAAGCTGGTCTGCTGTGTTGCTTGGCAAAGATAGAATAGCAGCACAGGCTTGCTGCTGGCTGGACTACACCATTTTCCACTCCTCCGCTCTTCTGCCTGCAGGAAGCCCCCAGGTGGCATTAGGGAGAATTAGCGTGTAAATTACAGGGCCTGCTAATTTCTCACCACTTCATTAGTTGACAGTTCAAAGAAAGAGCTCCCCTGCCATTCACCTCAAGTCTGTGGCACTGACACTTCTCATCAGCAGAGGCAGAGTTCAGTCGTGTTGTGTTGACATGCTTGTGACTTTTCGGTTCCCCTCTGCGGGTGTGTGCTGGTTTATTCTCTGACCCTGTTACTAGCAATTACATCCTTGGATGTCCCTGCAACATCTACCTCAAATCTTCTTTTGGTTCAAACTTGATTGTCTCCAGGAAAAGCGAGAAATTTCTCTTGATTCTGTCCATACCTTTTTGCAGAATGGGTTCAAAATATGCCACAAAGAAAGGAAAAATAAAAATAATACCCTATATTAAACCCTTCTTCATAATTTTCTTCATAGCTAGTATTTTTTGAGTGCTTATTCTGTGCCAGGCATTGTTCTAAGTACTCCACAGTCTGTTAAAGCATGTGTGTGTGTGTTTAATTCAGGAGGAATCTGAGGCACAGAGAGGTTAGGTTTATTGCCTAGGACACACAGCATTTTAATATTGGAAGTTTGGATCCACAACCCACACTCTAAGTACTGGAGCATTTTGCCTTACTTAAGCAATTACTTAGTTAATTCCTGAATTAATTCAACAAACTTTAATGAAGCACCAGCTATATGTAACTTATTATGCCAGAATTTCTTCGGCCCTCAATCCTTCCATTTCTATTGGTTGAGGAGCTATTTGTTGAATACTTCCCATCTCTCCAGGAATATGCTCATGTATATAAGAGAAATGCCGGGTGGGACCTTGCCATCAGAAAATTTTAGTACATGTGTATAGTTGACAAACTTCTCTCTTCACAGGGCCAGATACAAAATACTTTTGGCTTTGGAGGTCACTTGGTCTCTGTCCCAACAATTGTGAAGCAGCTGCAAATATTATCCAAATGAATTAGTACGTCTATTCTGATAAAACTTTACAAAAAATTAGTACCAGACCATATTTGGTCCACGGGCTGTCTGCTGTGGAAGATAGAAGCCCGAAGAAACATACTGGACAGTAAATACTGGCAGTGCGGTGAGAAGGGAGCTTGTGCTTTCCTGCCTGTGCGTTCTTGTGCATTGTTCCCTCACGAACTGGAAGCTTGTACGTTCTTCCCTCAAGAACAGGAAGTATTTGATATACACCTGTGAGGTTGTTAGGTGGGTTTCACTAACTGCCATAGGTTTTATTACTATGTGTGGCAGGCAAGTTGGTTACCTAATGTCCATTTTCCTCTCTTTCCTTGTTCACAGAATCCCAGTTTTGTTTGGTGCCACTACAGGTTCAGCCCCAAGCAATGGCTCACAGTTGATAACAGTGTCTCCATAATTGTGTTCTCAGTTTCCCTGCCTCTTTTGCAGTTGAAGGTGGTCATGTGGCCTAGTTCTGAACAGTTAGAAGTAGGTCTGCCTGCTGGGTAAAGTCAGGAGGGACTGTTGGGAAGCCTTTTGCTTATCTGATCAAAGAAACAGACAAGTTAACGTCACACCTCCCTCATATTTTGTTGCCACAAGTTTAAACATGAAGGTGAACTGGAACCGACATCTTGGGGCCTCGAGGGAGCAAGCCAACATGTTATAGACAGAGAATGAGGACAGAGAAAAAGAGCCTGGGCCTCTGATGACACCAGGGAGCTACTTCATCGCTGCTGCTGCCACCCTCCAGCCTTCTAATTTTAAGAGTTTACTAATTTTTTTTTTATTGATTTAAGCCACTGTTAGTTGAATAACAAATGTGTCTTTAAAAATATTTCAGAAAAAGTTAACTAGAAATTACTTATTTCTAGAAATTTCCCATCATCTTAGATATTTCAGAAAATTGTACTAAATCAAATGAGAATTGTTTCCAATTCCTTTCACTTTCTTAGTAATCTCTTTCTTCACAATATAATACTAAGGAGAAAAAAGTACATTACAGATAAATATTAGCCTATGTTTCATTTAAATATTATCATAAATGTCTTAAAGTAAGAACAATGGGTTAATAGTGGTTGTGTCTGGGTAATTGACACTAGCTGTTGGAATTAGGAGTGTGTTTTTGCTTTGCTTTATTTTTCTAACTTTTCTATAGAAAATATACATGAAAAAAATTAAAATCACACTGAAAAAATCAAACTAATTTTATTTTTAATGCAAGTCACTTTTCTGACTTAACGCTATTTCCCTAACATAGTTTTTCCTTTGGCTAAGCCCACTTCTTTTTAGCTTTGTTTCCTATACTGTTTTTTGCTCATTAGTTGTGTACTATGCCTGCCTGCCTGCCTTTCCTTTTCCTTCCTCTCTCCCTCCTTCCCTTCTGATCTGGGTTGGCTGTATCCTCACTCAACTCTCGTCTTGAATTGTAACTCCCACAATCCCCATGTGTCGTGAGAGGAACCTGGTGAGAGCTGATTGAATTATGGGGCTAGGTCTTTCCTGCACTGTTCTTGTGATAGTAAGTGAGTCTCATGAGATCTAATGGTTTTTAAAAAGAGTTCCCCTGCACAAGTTCCCTCTCTTTTTGCCTGTTGCCATCCATGTAAGACATGCCTTTACTCCTCCTTGCCTTCCGCCATGATTGTGAGGCTTCCCCAGCCACATGGAACTAACTGTAAGTCCAATTAAACCTCTTTCTTTTGTAAATTGCCCGATCTTGGGCATGTCTTTATCAGCAGCATGAAAATGGACTAATACTCCTTCCTTCCTTCCTCCCTCCCTCCCAACTCCTCTCTCTCTCTGCCCCGCCCCCTTCTCTCTCCTTCCTTACCTCCCTCCCTCCTTCCTTCCCTCCATCCCTTCCTTCCTTCTTTCCTTCCTTCCTTCCCTCTTTCCTTTTTTTTCTTTGTTTCTTTCGACAAGTTACTGCTGTGTCACTCAGTCTGGAGTGCAGTGGTGTGAACACCACTTACCATAGCCTTGACCTCCTGAAGTCAAGCCATTCTTCCACCTAAGTCTCTCAAGTAGCTAGGACTACATGTGCCCACCATGACACCTGGCTAATTTTTGTATTTTTAGTACAGACAGGGTCTTGCCATGTTGCCCAGGCTAGTCTTGAACTCCTGGGCTCAAGTGATCCTCCTTCCTTGGCCTTCCAAAGTACCAGGATTACAGGCATGAGCCACTGCACTTGACCTATATACTATCTCTCTACAGTTTTTTTTTTTCATTTGAATGCAGTCTGTAGTAGTATGACGTTGCAAACTTCAAGTTTGTTCTTGAAATTTGAGCCTTATGTTGCTAAGTTTCATCAAACCATCATCTTCATTCATTTAATAAATGTTGTTGGGGCAACCACTATTCTATGTGCTATGGAATTAGGAGGAATGAACATTGGAAACTTTGTGCTCTTCTCTCTTTCTCCTCTTTCATTTGAGCTAACATACATATCATTCTGTCACACCCAGTATAAATGCAATTTCCTTCATAAAACCTGACATTGTCAACTCAATGAACTATTCACCCACTCCTCTACATTTCTATTACACTATTGTTTCTAGCTCTCTTTATTTTCTTATTTGATGGTATTTGATAATATATGTTTATGGTTATATGTTCTTGCCTAAACTGAGCTTATTTAGGAGGGCTACTGTGTCATTTTAATCTTTGCTCAGTGTCCAGCCCTGTGTTGCTCCTTTAGGCAGCCACATCCATATCTGTAGTAAAGACTAAAAGCCACATAAATTGCATGCTCAGAAATGATCTTTCTCTGAATAGTGTCTCGAACCTGACCTATATTTTGCCACACCATATCTCAATTGTCAGTCACTTCTCTCAGATCCCAGCACCACTTTGTGCTGTCCTTTATCTTCTCCCTTCTTTCAGGTATACCTCATCCATTGTCTCTTCTAGACTTTCTCAATTGTGCCCCATCCCCAGCTTTATTACTTTAACACAGTTTGGCTGGGAGGTTCAGATACCGGAGAGAGATCTGGAGATCGATTATATTTTATACTTAGCAAGCTCTCAATTATTAGCCTATTCAATAAATAGGTAGGTGGGCAAGTGAATGTTCAGAGAAAACAGACATTTAAAAACCTGATGCTTTTTATAGTAAGTTTGGGGTGAAAGGCAATAAAAAACAGTGCCATTGGCTGTTGGTGGTATTTATTGGAATGTGAGGAGGCACACGATGTAGGCCTGAAAAATGCCACGATGGCACATGGCCAGTACCCTCCTGGTCACCCAGTCCTTCTGTGCCACCATTCTTGTTGATACAGTAATCCTCTTTAAATAAAAGGGAAATAAGAGAAACACAACTCTTTGAACTCAAGTTAGATCAGGAAATTGAGGCAATTTCTGGAATGTCAAGAGTAAAAATAAGAATGGAAGAATTAATCCTGCTAGCCCAAAATGAGAAGCTGTCACCATCAAAGCTGTAACTCTCTAAATGAATATAACACCTCTGAAAACTCTCACAACTGTGCCAAGTATTTACATGTTCTCTCTGAATGTGGCATCTACAGCAAGTGGTTTTGGTCGTGAAGCACACCATCTGTGTGATTACCCACCCCTTGCTAGAGTACTCTGAACTCAGCAGTTGTACAACAGATGCATTTAAATATACAGTATTCCTCCTCTCATAGTTCAGAATGGGTGTTAGAAACTGAGGGAAAACAACC
Organism: Cheracebus regulus; assembly: GCA_963574635.1. NCBI lineage: Eukaryota > Metazoa > Chordata > Mammalia > Primates > Pitheciidae > Cheracebus > Cheracebus regulus. The sequence continues at coordinate 5,989 of CAUYQU010001414.1, forward strand.
AGCTTCCTTGAAAACTCAGACTCCATCTGACATTTTTCCAGACACCTTTTGTAACCGTGCTTCATGCTATCCTGAAAGATAACAACATTATGGTAATAGATTTACAGATAGTTAAACAGGTCGGCCTGACCCAGAACATCAGCAGCTGCTGTCATCATCATTAATGAGTCAGTTAATCCAGAAGGTGAAACCAGATAACTGTTTGGTTTTCATTCGAATGAAGATCTGTGTAGTCATGGGAAAAAACAAGGGTACAGGAGTCAGATTATAAGCAATCCAGATAGATGAAAAAAAAATGCTTTTACTATAAATCATTACTATAATGTATTAGTAGATGTGTCTTTGAAAAGACAACACTAGACTAGACAGTTTTTGAGGAATTTATACAATTAAGAATGAAGGATTGAATTCCAACCCCCTCTTTTATGTTTGTTTAAATACTCCGCATGCATTCACCAAGGTATGGTGTTTTATTCAGGGATTAAATTATCCTAAATGCAGGACTGAGATCTAAAGTTGCATTCATCAGAATGTGCACCTTAGTAAAGGCTGTTGAGCCCTTCTGAATCATGACCTCTCTTGCCTCCAATTGATTCAGTAACATCATGTTCTTTCAGTTGGTCACATGTCATGCTGAATGAGGGATGGACATTGTTACATAAATAGCACAGGTGTGTGTGTGTGTGTGTGTGTGTGTATGTGTGTGTGTGTGTGTGTGTGTGTGTTTTATTCATTTTTTTTCCTGTTGGGCCTTCTCCTGTTTTCCCCGTGGTAGTAATGGTGTATGGAAGACAGGGATAGGGTCAACACTGAAAAACAGCACACTCCAGGAATGGATCTCAAGAATTTAAAAGGAGGCATGAATAAAAGATGTGTTATGCACATTTATGCAATAAAAGCCTGAACAGTGAATTTAACATGCCCAGAAAATAAATTGTTACTAACATTTTCCTGAAAATTCTGGGTAAGGCTTGCATTGTGGTCATCATCATGAAGCACATTAATAACCTTGAGAAGTCATTGGGAACAGTGTTCACAGGTGGCTTGATGGTTGAGGAAGTATTGTAAGTGATGTTGTAACCATAATTATATAAATAACAAATTTAGGAAACTGCAGAGGCAGGAAGAATTAAATTGTATCAATACAGACTCCAAAGAGCCTTGGTATTGTGAGTCATAACAGCGTTGCTACTTTCTTCTCTCAGTGGAAAAAATAAGAAAAACATGAGTATTTTTGAACTCTAATTAGGTCAGAAACTGGCAGCAATTTCTGGAATGTCAAAAGTAAAAATAAGAAATGGGGAATTAATTCTGCTAGCACAAAATGAGGAGTTGTCACCATTAAAAGAGCATGACAAGATGTTTTCTGGATCTGAACTGGAAGAGATGGTGCCAGGACACTACGAAGAATCTTCACCTGCCCCAAATGAATGATAAACAAATATGTAAGTCCCTCTCCTCTGCCCATTGTTTTAAATCTCCATCAATACATTACTCTACCTCACGTGGGACTACAGATTCTTAATGCATTTTTGATCAAAATAGTTGTATAGACAGGGACTCTATACAAAAAGATTTGCTGCCCAGGACTTCATATACCCCAGAGGTGGCCCTGGTCTGGAAAGCCAGATTAGGGACTTTTAACTGTTTGTTAATTAATAAGTAAACACTGAAAGAATATTTAGATAATGTAACACAATCAAGTTTTATCTCAGAATTGTCCTCCGCAGCGAGGCTGTGTAAGATGAGTTAGTGGGTGTGAAAGAAGTGATCACAGGCATAAGAATGGGCAGGAGACAAATGCAACTGTCCTCATGAGGCTGACTGACAGACAAGTGAAGGAATTGAGCGTCCAAACCTGGCAGGAAATGAGAGTTCTCTGTCTTTAACAGAATTCATGTCTGAAAAAGAAAGGTGATTTTCTGAGGGGAAAGAAAATACATTTGGAATTTTAAATTTTAGAACATTGGTTATTCCATTTGAATGCTGAGAATAATGACGATGGTGAAATGTCTGACAAAATTTTGGTTACACTGAAATCCAAAGGTCTTTTGCTGTAATTTCTCAGAAACTATAATTAAACCTTGGAGTCATTAGAAAGTGTATTTAGACATTCAGCAGACCTACCTTTATCTAAGCATTTTCAAATTAGTTAAATTAGTTCCTAAAAAATAGGAGAGAAATGGTTTGATTTTCTCTGTTTAGAGCTGCCTTCATCCTTTTCTATACATAGTACAAATTTGAGATCTAACAGAATACTCTTGGTAAAAAAGTTACCATCGGATTTGACTTATTTCTGCCGAGGAAAATACAATTTGAAACAGATCACCAAATGATTATTTAGTAACACTCCTTTACTTCTGTACTGCCTTAGAATGGAAACAAGCCCAATGAATATTAACACATAGGTAAAGGAGCATTGCTAAGAGTGGAAGAAAGGTGTTTTGAGGTGTGTGTGTGTGTGTGTGTGTGTGTGTGTGTGAGAGTGTGTGTGATTAGCACAATGTCTCAGGCCCTCACCAGATGGAAAGTACCCAGAGTGGCAGGCAGTCCAATATCACGGAAGTACATGAGAGATAAAAATAATTATCAGTGGTTATGAAAATTTGACTAATACTTATGTTACTGTAATAAAGGTCCCAAACAGTCTTGGTGACTAAGATTTTCACAGAATGTTTGTTGTTTTTACCATGTTGCGAGTTTTCATACATCATGATTACTTTGGCAAAATTTAAAGTGCTGCATATTGATTAATGTGGCTCACAGGAATGGTAGTAAAAGGAGTCTACCTACAATCAAAGAATCATACTGGAGTATTTTGGACTTAGAAAGATTTAGTAATAGTCTAATATTGTAATAAAATTAAAATTTAAAATTAATTTTTTGAAGAATTTGTAATAACAATGATAAGTTGGTTTTTTAAAGTTTATAAAAAGTTTCTCCCCAGTATTTACTTATTACATGTGTAAATGAGTTAATAGGTGTGAAAGGAGTGATCACAGGCATGAGAATGGGTGGGAGACAAATGCAGCTGTCCTTATGGCGGCTGACTGTCAGACAGGTGAAGAAATTGAGCATATGCTTAATAAAAGTAATGTTTTGATGATGAGAAAATTAAAGCACAGAGTTTAAGAAAATTTGATAAACTTAATTAGGCCAAAGGCAGAAAAAATAAGAACTAGAACTTCCCCCATTCTATTCACCTTTGTTCTCAATTCAAAATTTCATCTTTAGAAGGTGATCTTTATCAGATATAAAATCCAAATCATTTAAATCTAAAGGTTGGGAACCTTGAAAAGGTTTAGTCATCCTACTGTTTAAGTTCTGCAATGACTAAGAACATATCTTTTGCTTGTGTTCATCTTCCTTGTTCCTACTTTACACAGAGGGAAACATTCTTTGAGTTCTTTGAGTAAATTTAGGATAAGAATAAACAAATAATTTAAAACTCAACTTGTTATACTAATGATTGGCAGTTAACTACGTTGTATAATGGGAAGATGTGTTGGCTGGATAACAGAAGTTATTCTAGACCACTTCTTCCATTATCTAGTTAGGTATTTAGTTAGCCTTTATTACCTCTCTCCTTCCCACCCATCTCCTTCCCTCTCCCTTCCCTCCTTTCCTTCTGTTTTTTTTTAAGAACCCCACTGTTCTTATCTGAGGAAATCTTGAGGATAATAAGGGCTACCACATAACTAACTGAACCTCCACTTAGAGAGCTGTTGGGACAATTATATGAGACATGTAAATAACTTTACCCCTTTCTTCCTGTCTCAGTAAATAGTACCACAATCCTTCCAGGTCCTCATTAAAGCCTTTGGAATCATCCTGGTCTTTTTCTTCTTCCTGAAACCTATGCAACTGCAAGTCCGTTAAGATCCCATATTTACTCTCTCCTTCTCCACTGCTACCATTCTGTTACAGGCCATTCGGAAGACTATAATCACCTCTAACTGGTTACCCTGGCTCCTTATCTTATCCTCATTCAATTTAGTCTCCATCTAACAGCCAAAATGGTCTTTTTTTTTGAGACAACATCTCGCTCCGTCACCAGGTGCCAGGCTGGAGTGGAGTGGTGTGATTTCGGTTCACTGCAACCCTCCGCCTCCCGGGTTCAAGCAATTCTCCTGCCTCAGCCTCCCGAGTAGCTAGGACTACAGGCGCATGCCACCACGCCCAGCTAATTTTTGTATTTTTAGTAGAGACGGGGTTTCACCATGTTGACCAGGATGGTCTCAATCTCTTGACCTCGTGATCCACCTGCCTCGGCCTCCCAAAGTGCTGGGATTAGAGGCGTGAGCCACCGTGCCCGGCCCAAAATGGTCTTTTAAAAACAAAAATTGAATTATGTAATTTCCGTGTTGAAAAGTCTCCAGCCATCTCCCATAACACTTAGAATAAAATGCAGATTACCTACCATGGCCTCTGAGGCAGGTTCAAGGTGGCCACAGATTATTTGACATTCCCATAGAAAAGAAGTGTCTGACTTTCTTCCCTTTGAATCTGGACTGGCCTTAATATCTTGTGTGATTATCCAAAAAGAGCCAAATGGCAGAAGTGATGTTCCTAGACTTCCAGGAGAAGTCATAAGAAGGCTTGGAGCTTGGGTCAAGGCCTGCTCTGGGGAAAACCAGTGGTTGCATAAGAAGTCTAACTGCCATGAGACAGCCATGATGCCACCTTGTGAGAAGAGCACACGTGTGGAGAGGCCCTAGAATGGGAGATGCCATATGAAGAAAGAGAGAGCACCCAGGGAACAGACACTGAATGAAATCACCTAGTTTTGCAGCTTCAGCTGCCCCAGTAATACAACCTGCATCAGAGATACATGTCCAGAAGAACTTTCCCATATTTCTGAGCTCCAAATTGTGAGCAAAATCAGATGTTTGTTTTAGCCACTAAGTCTGGAGATAGTTATGTCATAGAAATATATAGCCCCATAGCCTCTCATGCCGTAAAAGTGTTTTTTTTCCTGTCTTGGAGTTCACCCCCTTCCATATTCCCTTTTGCTTGCTGCCTCTGAGCTGCTGTGGCTTCTCTGAACATGCCAAGCTTGTTCCTGTGCCAGCACCTTGACATGTGTCACAATCTCTACGCAAATCACCCAAATCCTGAACCCAAACATCTTTATATATGTCTCCTTGTCAGGGAGCTGAAGTGTTACAGTATCAATGGGACTTTCCGATCACACCATCTGAATTAGTCTCGCCATCCCCATGTCATTCAACTTCTCATTGTACTTCCTTTTTCATAGCACATATCCTTCCCTGAAATGATTTCACTTATTTATTTATTACTTACCAACTTTTTTGTTGAATGGAATGCAAAGTTTTTGAGACCAGGGTCTTATCTGTGTTTTTCACAAATGCTATTTTATTGCTATTTATATTCAGTGCTATTTATAATCAATATTTTTAAATGCATGCATGTGAAAGTGCTTCAAACCTAGGGAGTTTTATTATTATTGCATCACAAGAAACTATTACAAGAAACCATTGAGAGCTAGAGAAATATACACTAGAATCTGCTCAAACATGTACCAATAAGAGATACCAATAAAATACAGAGAATTAGAATTATCCAGCAGTATCAAACTGTAAGTCCACTTCAGTCAACCATAACTGTGCATTTCCATGTGAATATCTCCTTTAGGAAACTGACAGTTTGGTTTTACTGTTTTTCTCTTCTTGCTTGGCACGTGGCTCAATCTTTAATTTTTTTCTTTTAACATCTGTCTTTTAATAGAAAAATTAAAAGTAAGGTGTTTTGGGGTTTAGCCATCCATAAAGTCATGAAACGAAGAGTCCATGAGAATGGATTCATTAATCATTTAATGAGGAGTCACCAGCCCCTTTCAAAGATGGAAGAATAAACTCACAATCCAATTTATGTGAATTTTTGTTTTGCTTAACGTGTTAACACCCAGTGACCACTTAGGGAGAAGTCTATCACCAATCAATAGTATTTAGGCTACTCAAGAGGAGAGATAACAGAGAGAAAACAGAGAGAGCCTAACGTATTTGTAGAAAGAGCATCTCTACAATGATTTAAGAGACAAAAAATTTTATTTGATTCTGTTTCAATAAACTTATTGGTGTGATAAACTGTGTAATTGTCAGCATGTACCAGGAGAGCAAGTTTAATATATATATTACAGTAGTACACATTTTAATATAGTCAGCCAGAGAAACTTACTGACTAGTAAGAAATTGAAATGTTAAAGTGAAAATCCAGGCTTTGAGGTTCCTAGAATCTCTGAAACCATCTTGCATCTCTCTCTCCATCTGCCTGTCAACATGACTTTCTGAAATAACTAATCTCAAAGGAAGATTTTAGAAAAAAAAATTATGTGGATGTGTTTTTTTCCCCCTAATAAATGCCAATCTTAGGCAATGTTTTTTTTCAGGAGTCTCTGTTAAAGCTTTAAAAGCCAAAAGAAAGATGAAAATGAATACACCAAAATGTAATTTAAAATGCAAATGCAGATTCTGCAGAAAAGCAGCAAAAGCTAATTGTAGTTTTTCTTCATGCTTGGCTCTGTAGAGAAAATGTGTTGATGTTACCTTCCTCCTGCTGGGAATGCCCAGACTATTGCCACACTGTGACCTTTCAGATAAAATACATTTGATCTTAAAAATCCCCAAACCCCTGTCACAGAAATCAGTAGGTACTTAATCCTATACAGGAGTCGTGGAGAGGCAACCATGTGTGACAGTGTGGTTGTTAACTCATGAGGAGTAGAATAGAATAGAATAGAATAGAATAGAATAGAATAGAATAGAATAGAATAGAATAGAAATCAAATGGAATCAGTTTCCTGTTATAAAGAAAGGGCAACTAATCTATATACTCAAAGGACTCACATAATATAGATTTAAAAAAATAATCAAGTCCTGAATCAGGACACAATCTGTTTTTAAATGATCAAGGCTTCACAAATACTTTAGATTAAAGTTGGAGTCAATTCTAAAATGTGCAATTACAGCTGATTCTTCTTTTTTGTTTATTCCTGTCCTACCTGGACATTATATACTACATTTTATGGTGAGCTTGGATAAATATATACTTGCAGCGCAAACTTGTTCACTCTTTAAAAATCTTAGAACTAGTAAAAAAAAAAAGAGCACAAAGCATTTGAAAATTTCAACTTTTACTTTCCCTTTCTTTTTTTCCCTAGAATGGATGGATGCTATAATAAATACAAGCAACATTTTTATCACAAATGTAAATGGTTTTGCATATATGCATAAGAGAGCCTGCTCAAAGGTATTAGAGTCCTGGAGAAAGAACTGGTTTACCAAATAAAATAACTGCTTGGAAAGGTTTGGGTCAAAAAATTATAATTTAGAATTATTTTTAATAGCTTTGGGACTGAAGTAGGAGCCATTTCTCCATTATATATATTAATTAGGGCCACAGAACCTGTGGACAAGAGAGATTCTTTTCTAATTCTCGTTCTTCACTATTAAAACTGTGACCCCTATTAATAGAGTTCTACTGGTTCTTCATGCCATTTCCTGCCCTCTAGTGGGGGTAATACTGCATTAGAAAATGGTCAGATGGAAATGAGAAGGAGCCTGTAAGAGGAAGAGTGTGGATAATTATTAACCACACCAGGACATAATGTGGTCTCAGATGTCTCCACATATGCCAAGATTGAGAGGCTGTTGGGATCCTCAGTTAGGGAAGGCACAGAGATTTTCTTGTACAGCCTGAGACAGCACAAGGGCTTGGGACTCTCAGCTATTGTATGATGTTGCTTTGGACCTATTTCTTCATCTTCCAAGACTTATCATCTATGTCTCATCCGGCCTGAGAGCCATGGCTCCTTTTAGCAACACATACGTGTACACTTTAAGAGGAAAGGAAGACTCCCTTGTTAAACTCTGTCAATTACTGTGTTCAAGGAATCACATCTACTTGTTTGCATGTATGATGTGGTGTGTTTAAAGATTTGGTAAGCACATGAACAAGAGGAAAAGGAGTTGAAGTTCGTTTCTCAACTTTGTGGGAAACAGTTTAACCACATGAAGAACAAGATTTAAAGCAAGTTTATAGGTATCTGTCCTACATATACCAGTCTTCACATTTTGTCAAATACATAAATCTATATTAAAGTTCTTCATGCATAACTGCTTTATTTTCTCTGAGATTTCTTGCCTTTGATTTCAAATTTTTTACCAATTTTTTTCTTTTGAGGAGTGGGAGGAAGTGAACTCTGATGTTTCCTTCTCAGAAGCCTCATGACTGAGTTCATTGGTGTAAAAATAAAACTCTTTTATAATAACACTCAGAAATACATTGTTTTCTTCTGGTAATTCTTTTTGCATGAATATTTTACTTTGTTTTATAAAATTAAGACTAGGGCTGTCCTTAACTGCCTCTGATGCACAGAACAGGAATACATTCTAAGCACATTTGTTTAATTATTTATTTATGAGGTATTATAAATATGATCCATATGACATCAAATTGAAAAGAGAAAATCAGGGGAGGTAAGAGAAGTTCTAATGCAGAAAGATGACAGAAGGTTAAACAGAAGTATGAAAACGCTAACGGAAATCCAACTTTAGTCCTCTGTTTAATCTTTGGTTGTCAGTGTTGCTTCACAGGGACAGTTCCCACCTTTCTCGATTGTGCGAACGTTCCCTTCCCACCCAAACCAAAGGCTTATTTCCTACTTTTCTCAAATAGGCAGTTATTATTTCTAATGTAAACCTGGTGGTTTGAATAAAAACAAGGATACCTTATTTTAAAGTCTACAATTATTGTCTACTAAATAACCAATATCCTTTACTGTATCACTGGCTCAGGACAAACTATCCAAAATAAGTAGTGAATCTAAGATATTATTTGATTTAGCCTCTACATGATTGTCGAATGTGTTTCAGTATCCATGTTTCTCTGAATTCTTCCTTCTTTAGGACCCTCACATTAAAGTAATTTATGAGAATCTTTCCCTCATGCACCTCCATAGAATGATTTTAATAATTGTATTAACACACTAGTTTCCTTAATGATTGCAAATACTATTGTATTACAATGCATTAGGCAGTATGATAAATACTAATTATTAACCCATTTATACTGTAATAACCCTGGAGTGTAAGTACTATGACTGTCTATGCTTTACAAATTAGGAAACCGAGGCACAGAGCAGTTGATTAGCTGAACAAAGCACAGCCAGTAAGCTTGGAACTGCAATTCAAAAGCTACCAGTGTGGGTCCAGAATTAATGTTATTAACCACATTGACATGCTATTTTTCTACAATAATTGCTAAAACTTGTGTGTTTACCATCAACAGTGTAGAGGAAGAGTAAAGCAATATATCTCTACTATAATAACTGGTAGTGTAGCATTTATTCTACCTGGTATCTATGTGATGCCTTGAAGTTGAGGTGCCGAGGAAAACAGATTATTTTCAGCCACTGGGAAAGCTTATAGGGTTACGTGGCTATGCAGTGTATTTTAGATTCCTAGATCTGAAGAAATAACTCTGTGTCAAAGGAGGTTTGCACAGATGTCTGGATCATTATGAGGAGCCCTGTGGGAGCACAGCACCTGCAGTGGGGTCCAGCTCTGGATTTAGTTCCATGATTTTGGGCAAGTTGTCTAATCTCTCTAAAACTCTGACTATCTTTCTCTATTAAAAAAAAAAACGAGGTAATTCTGATCCCTCAGGTTTCTGGGAGGTGATATTAAAAACTGACAACTGTCATGTGCTGTATCAACAAAGATTTTGCTGAGTTTTAGCAGAGAAAAATAATTGTAGACTTGAGTCACCACTTTGCGTATAACAGTTAAGGCAAGTGGAACTCAAAGGAACCTGCATTATAGAGGTTTCTGCATTCTAAAGGCATGCCCAGTGTGTGTCATCCTTGTATGGACCAAATGGCAATAGTTTATTAGCAGTGAATGCGCTATTGATTATATTAACAGATGCATTAGATTTTTACAATGCAGACTTAAAAAATAAAACATGTGACCGAGATTGATATTGCCTCCTTCAGTATCCATTTTCCTGTCCTGCCTTAGTAACAAACCTGGAACATTGTGGCCTGGAAACTAAAAATACACAGACAAACTACATTTCCCTTCTTTCTTTGCAACTACGTATGCCTATGTGGCTAAGTTTTGGAAAATATAATCCGTGGAAATATTTTGTTGAAATTATGGGAAGATTGTTTAAAAGGAATCAAATCTGTAGGGAATATTCCTTTTTATCCCTTTATATTTACTTCCTCTTTGCCGTGACTGTGGATACATTGTTTGGAACTCCAGTATGAGCTTCATGGACTATGAAACAAAAGTGGAAGATAGCTTCCTTTTCTACCTTGCGAGATGGCAGATGAAAACGTTGAGAAGCAAGATACTAAGGAGAAAAAAACCTGATGCCAAGAAGGCTGATCCTGTGGCAACGTTAAACAGGCTAACCTCCAGGCTAAAAAGTCCAAGAAGAGGAAGCCCCACTGTAGCTGAAATCCTGTTCTCATCAGAAGAATTGGCCGATATTTTTGATCTGTCATGTATTCCAAAGAGGCCATGAACAAGAAGTACTCGACTGCTAAATACAGAATTGAAAAGAAAAGGATTTTTGCAACTGTTACAAAACCAGTTGGTGGTGATAAGAATGGTAGTGCCGGGTGGTTAAACTTTGCATAATGTATAGATATGATCCTATTGAAGTTGTGCCTTGAAAGCCATTGAGCCGCAGCTAGAAATCCTTCAACTGGCATGTGAGAAAACTGCAGGCTAGCATCATTCCTGGGACTACTCTGATCGTCCTCACTGGATGCCACAGAGGCAAGCAGGTGGTTTTTCTTAAGCAGCTGGACAGTGTCTTGCAACTTGTGACTGGAATACTTTTTGAATACTGGTCCTCAATGTAGTTCCTCTATGAAGAACACACCAAAAATTTGTCATTGCCACTTCCACCAAAATTGATATCAGCAATGTGAAAATCCCAACACATCTCACTTCAAGAAAAAGCAGCTATGGAAACACAGACACTAGGAAGGTGAGATTTATGATAAAGAAAATGAAAAATACAAGATTATAGAGGAGTTTGGTGTTGATCAGAAAGCCATGGGCTCACAAACTTTACCAAAAATCAAAGCGAGTTTTTAGCTCCAGGGCTACCTGTGATCTGTGTGTGCCTCAATGAGTGGAGTTTATCCTCAAAACTTGGTGCTCTGAATTTCTTATTAAGAACCCAATTAAATAACCAATACATTTTTTAAAAAGTAGAAGACAAGATTTATAATAATGGAGCAGAAATATAGTGGCCAGAATTATTGATGATATCATGGCTTCCTTGTATCAGTTATGGGCTATTTCAATATTTCTTTTATGATAAGAATATTAAAAGAAAGGAAAAACTAAAGACATTTAAATCACTGATTTTTTAAAATCTCAATTACCAAATCAGTCTTAACTTACATACCATATTTCTTCAATTAAACTAAGTAAACATTTTTATATGGTTATTGAGTGTACATCAGCCTGTGAAAATAGTTATTGAGCTTTGATTAAATCTAAGGTCTGATGATCGTGAAGTAGCAAAAGAAATCTTGAAGTTATTAATGTGCTTAAGTTAAAAAGGCATTTTCTGCATTATATTACTGAATTTAACATACAGAAAATTTATGTATAGAATCAGACCTGAAGCTGTAGTATCTACTATTTATAACACAAACACTTTGGTTTCAATAAAATAACATTATGTTAAATTAACTTGCTAACTTTATTATACCCATAGTTTTGACTACATTTATTACATAGATCTATTTTGTTATCAAAGTTGTTTATCTCTAAGCTTAAGAAGTTTTAATTTAAGTAATATAAAAAGAGATGTTCCATGATTATTATTTTCTTTTAAAAGGGAAGAATAACTTTTTCAAGTTCAAAAAATAACACTTTTGAGTATGGCAAAAATTATATTACTATATTAGCTATAAATTAGTCTGAATAATAGATAGAATTGATAGAGAACAGAGAATCCAGCTACAAGAGTTTTTGCTGAAGTATCCCTGCCCTGAATCTATCTCCCTGCCCTAAATTTAGAGGTTTTTTCCTGACTTACTAAGAAATTTATATCATCACTTTATTTAAGCAAAACAAACTCTAAAATTGTCTGAGAAATGTCTCCATCTTTATAATAATAACTTTTCAAATTAGCTTCTTTATCTTCATCGAACTGTCTTTCTCTTTCAACTATGTCTGGTCTGTTCCAGACTATATTCTCTCTTGTATTTACTTCTAATTTGGTCTTGAGGTCTTCTCTGGAGAGTGGCTATAAGCTCTAGCCTTGCTCTGATGGGAATTCAGGGGTGGTCATAGTGGATATTTACAATTTGGCTTTCACAGGATTCTTCTTTATCCTGGCAGATGATCTAAAACTTAAGTATCTGACCTGTGACCAGGTGTCCCTCTCCTAGGAAACTTATTTATGCCATCGGATGCACTGTGGTTCTTATCTGATCTGTGCCTAGTTTACCCCTACCAAGACAGCCACCTTCCAGAACAGCACTGATCAGGAGAGTTAGGTTAAGATGTGTTAGTTGGGTGAGACATGGAGGAGGTAGCACAACAAACACATTAACGTAACAGAAGAAATTTTTACCACCTACCTATTTTAGAGAGAAGAGGGCAATAGGTCTTGTAGGACCAATAGGGTCTGGGACACACATGCTCAGCTAGCAGGTGGGGAGCAAGAGAGGGGGGACCAAAGGGCCAAAGCCTTTATTGGGGTCCAGGGTGTTACCCAAACAGGTTTCTTAGAGCAAGTTCTAATTGGTGGGTTTAAGGCAAGCAGCCTTGAATTCCAGGACGTCACGCCATGACTGAGAAGTGGCCACTGTGATATATCTGAACAGAGTGGGAAGTTTCTGGGGACAGTCAAATAGATTGTACCTAGCTCTCCCATATGGAAGGGGTCACCAGGAAGTTGTTGCATAAGGCAGACATCTGGATAAGTCACATTGAGGAACTGGTAGTAGGCAGAGAACTAGAAACGGTGTTAAGAGTGACTAAGCCCTGCTTCTGGTATAAGAAAGTCCAACTTACATTTAAAATGAATACTGAGGCAATGTAAAATTATAAGAACTCACTACATCCTGAATTCCAGAGCTGTTTTTTTCTGGTAAACATCTTGATTAGCCATGCATGGGGGTTTTATTGTTATATTAGCAAACATAACTGTGTGAAAATAACTAGGATTCACCCTCAATGGTGGGGAATGGCTAGTTGCTTCATAAAGCAAGCTGGGGAAGAAATGGAGGGAACATGCTGACTCAGGGAAAGCTCAATAGCCCTTATGACTTTTCTAGAAGGAACACCATAATGTATAATAGAACCAACACTGGCTTTGGAGGAAGAAAGTCCTGTGTTTGACGCTCTGCTCTGCCGCTTAGTTCTGTATGTCTGTTGATAAATAATTTGCCCTTTGTGAACATCAGGTTCCTTGTGCATAAAATAGGGATAATAATACTTATCTTGGAGGATTGTTGTGAAGATTATGGGTTGTATGGACTTTTGAGCAAAATGCAAATGCAGGACCTGGCACAGCAGGTGTTCAGCTCATGGTAGCTGCTATTATTACCAGCCGAGATAGTGACTTTCTCATATTGTGATGAAGAAATGCAATGAATGCCTCAAGGTCTCAAAGGTGAAAGAGACAAAAAAATTAAGAAATGGGGTAATGTATTAATGCCACAGTGAATCAACTTATGACCTTGTCAAGTTCCTGTTTCCTGTTTTCAAGGGAGGATTTTGTCTTTTTCTCCCCTTCACAACCTAGCCCATGACAAGCATCCTCTGAGGTGGCTGTGTATAACATGGTACTATGGTGGAGGAAAAAAGTGTTACTAACTTATTACCAATTACAGTTTATAATCTGAGTTAAAAATATTTGATAACTGAATAGCAGAGGCACCTGTATTGCACATTCCAACTGCTAGCCTATATCACTCCCCACTTCTTGCCAACAACAGTCAGAACAAACTGTTAGACTATGCCAATGTGGACCTTTTCACTAACTAAACAGCTGTTTTCATATATTAGGAAATGCTTGAATAAGAAGGAATGTGACGGTAAGTATATGACTTTGTTACTCTTATGTGAGCTGCTTGGAGACATATACTCTGAATGCATACACTTTTGCTTGGTTTTCACTTTCAAAAATTGCTTTTGTCAACAAGAAAATTTCCAATTCCTTAGCAAGTGGAAAAAATCAGAGTATTAGTCTTGCACCTGATAGTAGTGTAGTAATTGTTATTTTCTCAGTATGGGCACCAAAAAATATAAAAAAAATACTTGACAACTTTTACCTTAGCAAATATTTAATTTAAAAAAATTACAGGAGAAAAGAGTAACCAAATATCCAATATTTCAATTTAGTCTAAAATCAGCAGTAATTTAAGTATATATGAACTGGGCAGTTTTTTGAAATATTAAAATGTGATGTTTTATCTAGAGTTTAGGTTGGAGACATGTTAAATTGGTCTGGGAAGTTTCTAAGAATCCTTTTACCTTCAGGCTGAAGAGAAACATTTAGCAAGCTTTTACCACCAGTGTTGGAAAGGGAAGAAGTACAGGGAACCGAAGCTGATTTTTTGAGTAGTGCTATACTCATGGTATTTCTAAAGACACATTTGTTGTTTCCAAATCCTTTGGCTGGTAAGAATCCCAGGGAATTTGCCCATGGTTGGCATTGTGGTCCTTGGAGTGTATTTGTACACGGGAAACTCAAAGGATGCAGGGAACATGGATTGATAATGTATCCTAAACCTTTTAAGGATGACAAAAGAGTAACCCACAACGCTGCTGCGGATGGTATTTTAGAAAGAATCATTGCTTGTGCTGTGCTGTATTCCCATTTCACATGTGTTAGAAATGTCTTAAAGGTATTCAAAACCTCCAGATTCACTTTCTATTAACTAGATGGACCATACTGGTAGAGCTCCTGGTAGGCTGATTCTCAGTCTGAAGCCAAGGGTGCAGCCAGGGCTGTGTTTTCTCTGCCAGTGTAGTGAATTAATCATGGGATAACTGGCAGAATTCAGCTCTGGGTCAATTTTCAGTACAAACTCTATTACCATGTCTGACAAGGTTTTATGAACTGCCTGTTTATATATGTGGAAATACTTTATGTAGACAACATTAACTGGTATAAACTGAACTGCACTTGTGCCAAGAAAATAGCTCCACATGCTGCAGACATCTTGGCTCTCTTCTGCTGCTTTTCAGGTGGTGTGAATTCTGGCAGGAGCCAAAAGCCAAGCTCCAGGATGGAGCCTGGGTCTTTGGCCCACCAGCTACGATGGGCAGCTTCACAGGGCACATGAGGCGGCTCCAGCTGGCAAGCAGCCCCTTCCTTTTAATTAAAGCCATTGGCACCTTTGATAAGGGAGAAATAAAAATGGGAAAGAGCTGGTCTTCACTCTACACTGAGGGTGTCAAAACTGATATCTTCATTAAAATATCTTAAGCTGAACTTAAATATTTATTGCTGGAAGACTAAAGCTTTATCATCGTCATCATTCCTGGGGAGGATTAGGGGCACACTTAAATAATATCTGGAAGACTCCTAGGCTCCTGGAGTGGAACTGTTATGGCTTGGCACCAATGTTGCTAGAACATCTTGTGAGCAGGTACAATGCCAAATGAACACATGTGAACAAGAAGGCTCAGCAAGGAGGAAATGTTTATTTTATCAGTAAGTATCAAATCTAACTAGAAATAGGATAGAACTGCTCCATCTGCTTCATGGGCATGGCTATTCAGGCTTCAAGACAACAGATAATTGGTGCAGAAGTTGGGGGGGGGGGGTGAAGATTGTGCATCTGTCCCCTAGTCAAGCCTACTTAACAAGCATTTTCCAATGTCTAAGCATGTTTCACCTCCCCATGCTATCAGAGAAGGGAAACATTGGAAATCAAATGTGTATGATTTGCTATTTATTAGACATTGTTACTCTCTGGACAAGTAGGGAGAAGAGTGGCTAATTGTTTTGCTGCCTTTTGCATGTATATTATTGATAAAGACTACATAGTTTCATTGATAGTTCATAAATTTGGAGATAATATAAGAAGGAAAACGAAGTTCAGTGTGTGGCAAGAGTGGGTGGGGACGCGTTTTCCTTTCCCTTTTTTTTCCATTTCTTTCTTTTTAAAAGTACAACTTTATTGAAATATAAGTAATATACATTATACTGCATATATGGAAAGTGTAAAATCGATAAGGTTATCTATGTATATATCCATGAAACATGACAAATAAGATAATTAGCATGTTCATCACCCCAGGAGTTTTCTTATGCCTTGTAATCCTTTCTTCCCGTTCCACCTTATCTTCTTCACTCTTTCCCCTTTCCCAGGCATCCACTCAACTGCTTTTTGTTACTATAGATTACTTTGCATTTTCTAGAATTTTATATAAATAGAATCATATAATATGTACTCTTTTTGTCCAGTTTCTTCACTCATTACACTTATTTTGAGATTCATCCACGTTATCATGTGCCCATAGTTCAGTTTTTGTATTGTAGAGCAATAACCTGTTGTATGGATAAAGGACCGTTTGTTTATTCATTCACATGTTGATGGTGTTTGGATTTTTTCCATTTTTTGACTATTACAAATAAAGCTACTATGAACATTTGACTATAATACTTTGCATGGACCGTTGCTTTCATTTCTCTTGGGTAAATATGTAGGAGTTAAATGACTGAATCTTATCATTTATTTAAGAAGCTACCCACCTGTTTTCCAAAGCAGTTGTGCTGTTTTACATTTCCGTCAGCAGCGTATGAGGGTTCTGGTTCTTCCATATCCTTATAGACATTGGATATGGTGAGCTTTAAAATTTTACTCATTTTAATAGGTGTATCATGGTACCTCATTGCAGTTTTAATTTCATTTCCTTAATGAGTAATGATGTTGAACATCTTTTCATCTGTTTATTTGCAATCAGCATGAATTCTCTGGGGGAGGTGTCAGTTCAAATATTTTGCCCATTGCAATTTCTTATGATTGAGTTTTGAGATTTCTCTCTGTATCCTTTAAGTTCGTCCTTTATCAGATATATGATTTGCAAATCTTGTCTTCCTAGTCTGTGGCATTTCACGTTGTTTTTCTTTTTTTTGAGATGAAGTCTCACTCTGTCACCAGGCTGGAGTGCAGTGGCGTGATCTCAGCTCACTGCAACCTCCGACTCCCTCATTCAGGCAATTCTCCTGCTTTAGCCTCCTGAGAAGTTGGGACTACGGGCATGTACCACCACACCCAGCTAATTTTTGTATTTTTAGTAGAGACAGGGTTTCGCCATATTAGCCAGGATGGTCTCAATCTCCTGACATTGTGATTCACCTGCCTTGGCCTCACAATTCACTCTCTTAATAGCACTTCTAATAGAGGAGGTTTTTAATTTTGATTAAGTCCAATTTGTCATTTTTTTTTTTTTTTGATAGATCTTGCTTCTGGTGCAGTACTCAAGGACTCTTAGCTTAACCTAAGATCACCTTCTTCTACATTTCTTGTTTTTCTCTCTTTTCATTTCGTGGTGCCTGGAGCAGAAGTGGCAGACCTGGATTATGGTTGTGAAGAGATTCTTGTTCTCCACATTCAATAGCTCTGTGCAGTCTGGCTACTTGCCATTTGGATTTGAAGCATTAGAAAAAAGACAGGAGCAGGAGACTTGAAAACTTTCTGTGAAACCTCACATTCTAACTAAGAAAAGAAAGCCACTAATTGCTTTCAGAGAACTTGTCAAGAAGGTTTCAGATGTACTCACAGTCGGTTTTTCCAAGAAAAAGCAAAAGCAAAAGCAGTTTTATATAGTATTTTGAAATGTTAACCAGTGGCATTTATTATTTAGAAAACCGGGAAATGGGAAGAACTTTCTTGGCATTTTAATTTTTAAGTGTAATTAAAATATTCTTTCTTTCACTTTGTTTTCTAATTTAGATACTATACTTTTGGAATATGAGCTTAGATAATGACTCATAATAAACAATGTTGATACTGAATGAGCAGTTCTAAAACTTAAAATTTAATACACTTAGGTTATAATAATACAGATCTCAGTTTCCATTTGGTCACATTGTTTGGAAATATTTGTCATTAATTATAATTCTGGTATGAACTACATTTGTTGAAATTGCTTTAATTCAAGGCAGCCTCTATACAATATTTTTCAAAACATCCCAGGGTTCTAAGTCACCAAATATAGAAATACAGCCTGTCCCTTAAGGCATCCAGAATAAAGCAAACCTTATAACTGTGAGAAGAAAATTATTTGAAAAGTTTCCATTTACCTTAATTAAATATTTATAGAGCAGATAATCTAAAAGAGTTGCTTAGTTAATGCTAGGTGATCCTTTTAGTGAAAATCTATTCTAATCTTGTCATATTGCTCATTACTTTTAAGACTTTTGAAATCATTTTTTAGAAGACTTGGGTCTTCTGTGTTCTGAGGTTTAGGTTTAAAACTATGACACTACACTGAGGAGGGTGCTATTGCTAAAGCTAGTTTGAATAGTTTAACATGCAGTCAGAAAATTGGTTTTTCATCCACAATATAAAAGCTAGCTGAAGGGTATGGAAATGCTCATATAGGAGGGAGGGAGTGCAGGTTAAATTTCTTGCCATGGGCCACCACTGGAGCAACTGTTAACAATTTAAACAAGGATTATTTTTTGAAGCAAATCTGTGCAAGTAGAGTTTCTTTCCTTGAGGCAGGCAAAGGACATGGCTGGGCTCATACATTTTTAGCAGCTGGCATGTTAATGAGACAATTTCTACTGAAATGAGCTAAATACTATTACAATTTGTGGACTTCCAACTGATTTCCAAGGCATTTATTGAACTTCAAAAAGTGCTCCAGAATAAATTCAAAATAAATTTTTAGATTCATGTGTATGTTGATACCTATACACAAGAACAGTCAATGTTTATGCTTACATAGCTTGGTTCAGAAAGTGTCCAGATTTCTTAAAGCTTGTATTTTGATAGCTAAACAGTAATAGAAATAAAATCTGATAAAAGTTGTTACCTAATTCTCTGAAATTTTCAAAGTTTTTATTTCTTATTTTTTTGGGAAAATAATAACCAAAACATTCACTGACTGAAAAGTCTGCAAAATCAGGGTAAAGCACTAGTTTGGCACAGCTGGAAAATAGCTGTATCCAACCAGAGTGGGAAGACATGGAGCTCTTCTCTAGTTTCCAAATCTGAGAGCAGCATTATTATCAGGTGGTGATTACGGTTTTGGAGTGAAACAGTGAATTTCTCAAAGCACTTGTCTATTCTGATTTTGGTAATGCTAGCTAATGCTTTTTTCTTTTCTGAATTATTTTTACATAAACTATCTTACAGCATTCTCATCATTGATATGACTATACATATTAGAGAAATTAGGAACTTGAAGAAGAGTTAAATATTTTGCTCAAAGTAACATTGCCGGTTGGCAGAAAAACCAGGATACAAACATTTTCTTTCTCTAATAGTTTCTCTACTGTTGTTAGGTGCTGCCCCTTAAAAACAATAGCATCTCTTTTTGTCAATGGAATGTTTAACTGTATCCATGTCTGCTTCTTTAAATATCCATCAATAGATGAGAGTTAAAAATGAATGTTAATGGATTTGGTAGCAGAAAAATGAGAGCCCTGAAGTCCCGTGTGCTCTCCAGACACCAAGTGTCCCAGTTGCAGAAAACACAGATGTTCCGTATGATGACTTTTAGATTTCAGACTATGAGTCTGCATGGAGAAGTGTGCTGCTTATTAAAGATATTGTCAAGTGATCTTTCCAGCAGATTCAAGTGAGAGAGGCCTGTCTGTGACTGCTCTGCTGTAGGATAGGCATACTCCAAGGTCTGCTTCTCAGCTAAGGTCTGTCTTTGAGATCTCTGTCCCTTTTGCAAATGGGGAAACTCAGGTCCTAATTAAAAAATAAAACCCAATGCCTGTGACATGTGTAGTGTGGTAAGGACAGCATCTAAGGTGATACACTTAGGTATGCCTGGCTGATATTTGCTCTAATTGGGCACAGTACGTTTGATGGGTGTGTTAGTCAGCTTAGGCTGTCATGGCAAAATACCATAGGGTTGGCAGCTTAAACAACAGAGAATTATTTTCTTACAGTTCTGAAGGCCAAAAGTCCCTGATCAGTGTCTGATGAGAGACTTTTTCTTCACTTGCTGATGGCTGCCTTCTCTGCATATCCTCACATGGCCTTTCCTCATTGAGTACATGTGGAGAAAAAGAAAGATACCAAGCTCTCTGGTGTCTCTCTCTCTCTCTCTCTTCTTCTTCTTCTTCTTTTTTTTTTTAAACAAAGGCATTAAGCTCATCATGAGGGCATCACCCTCATTTAACCCTAAGTGCCTCCCAAAGATCCCACCTCCAAATACCATGACATTGGAAGTTAAGGTTTCAGCGTATACATTTGAGGGGGAGACAGACATTCAGTCCATAAGAAATGACAAAGGTGACTTCCAGGTCACATATGGGAAGCTGTCCCACAGCTGTTGTAATTGTAGATCCGGACTCAAGAGTGAGATCTGGTGTGGCATTAGATATATCTTGATAGAAAGAGATTCATCTCCTTTGCTGGTCACTGTTTCTCCAACTTCTCTTTACTGTGAGTATTGCTAAGGTCTCAGCCCTAGGAATTCTCACTTCTCATGATACCACAAACACTCCTTGGGCAATCTCATCTTTGTTTATGGCTTCTACAGCCACATGCAAACTGGTTAAAAATAATGCAAAACTTCACAATCTAGTGTCCTATTTTTTCAGACATTTCTTCCAACTATATCCTAAACATTTCCTTCTAGTTGTTTTTATTGGTGTCTCACACATGAGAATTTCAGATTTAAACTCACTATTTTTTCTCAATACCGACCCTCAATAACAAATAAGTAACTTCTTTTTATTTCCTCTGCCTTAAGTGACAAAGCCACCACTCATCATCCGGGTGCCTGTTCAGTGATGAAGCCCTTTATCTCTGTATTTGTTTCCTGTTCCTGCTGTAACACATTACCACAAATGTAGTAGCTTAAACAGTACAAATTTATTATGTACAGTTTGGAGGTCAGAAGTCTGACGTCTTTCTTACTGGGCTAATGTAAGGTGTCGGTAGGGCTGTGTTCCTTTCTGGAGGCTCTCGGGGAGAATCTGTTTCCTTGCCATCGGGAGGCCACACACATTCCTTGGTTCATGGCCTTTCATCCTTCTTCAAAGTCTTCAGCATCAAGCCAAGTCCTTTTCAGACTGCCGTCTCTGTTTCTTCTAATTTCCTCTTCTACTTTTAAGTACACTTGTGATTGATTGGGCTCACCCAGATAATTCGGAGTAACCATAGTATTTTCATGTCAGCTGATCATCTTCCTTAATTCCATCTACACCCTTAATTTATCCTTGTCATGTGACATAACATATTCACAAGTTCTGGGGTTTAGAACTTGGACATCTCTGAGGGGCTATAATTCTTCTTCCCACACTGTCCTCTACCCCATATTCTATGAACCCACGATCTTTTCAACATACCTTATTCTGCCTTATTTTTCTTCATTGCATTTGTTGTTACCTAATATATGATTATATATTTACCTGTTTCTTTTCTGCTCCCTCCACTGGAACGAAAGCATCACAGGCAAAGACTTTGTCTTGTCCGTGGCTGCATCTAGAGCCATGCCAGAGACATAGTAGGTGCTCAAGAAATGCCCTTCAAATACATGAATAAAAGAAAATCTTGTTTCTCACTGAAGACTGTCAGTTTGACCTTGATGGCAATATCCATTCCCTTTTATTCATACTCACTGTTCTTTGTGTTATTTCACTCCACTATCACATTTTTCCTTAAGAATTTTCACTATTTTAGTAAATTAATAGTATATGTCCCTTCAGTTTCTATGTCATTTCTAAACCACAAATCTGTTCACCTTAATCTTCTACTTAAAACCCTTCAATGGCTCTTTGGCAAAGTTTATGAGATTATGTGTGATCCGCCTCTACCCATCTTTTCCTCATATTCTTCTCAACACTACATAGTCCGTGTTCCAGAGATCATGGAATATTTGTTCATGCTTCATATCTTACCTTCTTTGACTAGCTAAAGAAATACCCTCTTCTCCACATTGAGTACATTTTTTTCCCCATAATTTCATAAAAATCTATGCAAAGTTAACTACTTCCTTCTTGGTGGTCATCAATGTCAGTAATAGCAGGAAGGGTGACTGAGACTCTGAACATATATAAGAGATATTTTGGATATTTCTTAATTCTAAAAGAAAGATTTAGATTTAAATTCTGCTGATAAAATTCAATCAGATCATTGCATTATTACTGATATTGTAACTTTTTAAAATTTGTTTTTTGAGATAATGTCTTGCTCTGTTGCCCAGGCTGGAGTGCAGTGGTGCGATCTTGGTTTACCACCACCTCTGCCTTCTGGGATTCAAGTGATCCTCCACCTCAGCCTCCCTAGTAGCTGGGATTACAGGTATGCACCACCACACCTGGCTAATTTTTGTGAATTTCTAGTAGAGTCAGCATTTCACCATGTTGGCCAGGCTGGTCTCAAACTCCTGATTTCAAATTGTCCACTGGCATTAGCCTCCCAAAGTGCTGGAATTACAGGCATGAGCCACCATGCCCGGTAATGTTGTGACTTTTTAAACAGTTCCTTTTCTCTTCCCAGCTCCCACAGACATACACAGTCTGCTTGGGTCTTTCAGGTTTGTGAGGCTCACTGAATTTCAGATTACACTATTGATATTTAGTATTCATCATTTTATTGTACTAGGCATTATATATATTACAAATAAGTATATTTTTATAAATTATATCTGTTCTTCTTATATATTTTTAATACTCTGTGGGCGCTTGTGTCAGTTTTTCTGGGCTTAAATGTTAACTCTTACTTTTTCAGCTATGTAACCTTGAGTGAGTTACTTAAGCTCTCTCAGTCTTGCTTTTTTCAAAAAATGGAGATAATAATAGTCTAATTTTATACATTTATTGGTAAATAACATATGTAGCATGCTTAATCAGTGCTAGGCACATGTACCTAATATGTGTTAGTCATTATTATTCCAGAAGGTGAATTTTCTGAAGGAAAATACTATTTATAATTCACCTCTGTATCTTCATAATCAGGCATAATTTTGATACATAGCAGACAATCAATATATATTTGTTGAGCAATGAATATATATTAACTATTCTCTAAGTGTCAGAATATAGTTAATGTATGGAAGACCAATCCAGCAACAAGTCTTATGGTGAAAGGATTTTAAAAATTATGGTACTACTTTCCTTCTTTCTTTTCCCCTTCTTTCTGTGAATTAGAATTTTGACTTAGATAGAATGCATGGTTATATAATTAGATGGTGTTATCTAACATGGAAATTTAATATAATAAAAATTAATTTGTTGAGAATTATTTGTTCAGTAAATAAATATTTATCAAGGGACTGATACATGTAGGGCATTCTTTTAGGTACTGGAGCCGCAATGTTGCATTCTTTGTAACTGGAATCAGACACAATTTTCTGCATATTTCTAAGGAGAGTAAATGACAGGGGCTGCAAAGGCCTGGAATCTTCTCTGCTTCCTCCTCATTAAGCCTTCAGGGACAACCTTTGACCAGAGTCAAAAGGGAACAACCTATGCGTGCTGTTCTCTGTCAGGTCCTATGTTGTTCGTACCAGGATGACCTCAACTTTGTGGGATGCATCTTTCAGACTCCCCGCTCAGTTTTCTGAGCATGGATTGCTGCAGGACTGGGGGTCCTCTCTCTCTCTCTGTCTCTTCTGGTTCTTAGCTCTGTTAGCTTCCCTTTTCTTCTCAACAGAAAATCTCTTTAGCAGACATGGTCCAAAGTGACTCTGGAAATTTTCCTGATTTTCAGGCTTTTAAACAAGGTTGGCTCTTGAACAACTACTTCAGAATGGAGTGCAGCTCTGGACTGGCTAGTCCTCTTATTGCAAGCCATTTCCATATCTTTGGCATATAATTGACATTCATAAGTAAAAGCCGGCTTATATGAATCCTGGTTCATCTTTAATTACTGACTTTTCAGATCCATAGGACTGAATATCTCACCATATGCTGATTCCGGAATTGTATACTATGCTTCTGTTTGCAGTTGCAATCTACCCAAAGGTTAGGGTAGAAAATCTGATTATATTCTCCTTCTACTTTCCCTGTCAGAAATAGTTTATACTATTAATCTTCTAACAAGCACCCTCTATGGGAAATAATCCCTCTAATATTTGAGTATGGCTGTCTAATCTGAGAAATGTCATATAGTGAAACTTACATTGTTTGAACAGCCCTTTCCCTGATTAGCAACATTAATCAGCAACTTAGCTACCCACCCCTGATGTACTTATTTCTGTCTCAGTTTCTTCATATGTAGAAGGAGAGTAATAGTAGTACCCAGCACTTAGGCTTGCTGCATGGATAAAATGAATTAATAACATGTATTGTGCTTAGCATGCTGCAAGCACTTTGTAAGTGCTCAATAAATGATAGTTATCATTGTTCTTATTACTAGTATTATGTAGTCCCCAAAAGACAAAAATATATTACTTGTGTGCCTAATATGTTCTTTAATATAATTGCAATATTGTAGAGTCATTAAAAAAAACCTTTTTGGTCATGAAGTCCTTGCCTATGCCTGCGTCCTGAATGGCCTTGCCTAGATTTTCTTCTAGGGTTTTTATCCACCCCAACTCTTGACTTCTTGAGGGAGAGACTGGAAGCGTATGAAATCAGGTATCTCCATTGCAATGCATATGTCAAGCATGTTCTTTGCTCTGTGAAAATATAACAAGTGTATATTTTTAATAGGGATGGGCAAGAAGGACAAAAGCCCTGAACTGGGAAAGGCTAGAGCTGTGCCCTGGGGTACACATGGACCACTGCCCTGGCATTCCTAATCCAGCCTCCGCCAACATACAAATCACACCTGTCTGTGAACCATGGGTCTGGGCTTTAATGAATGGGGAAGAAAAATAGGAATTTCCCTCGGGAGAGACCTGCTCTTGTTGCCTGTGATTTAGAATGTGGAGTGGCGTAGATGTCACCTCTTGCCACCAGCCAAGCCTGGTGGAAAGCAGCAGACCCTGACCTGCTGTGCAGCCCCAGCAAGTGGCCTCGCCTCTCCAGTCCCCCCGCCCTCTCTATCTGTAACATGAGCACAGTGGCTTAGGTGATCTCAGAAGCTCTGGGATTCCCCTGAAAGGGGTCTCAGAATTGCAAATGGGGCAGAACTCAAATTTTCCCAGAAAGGGTTTTTTGAACAAGTAGCAGATGCCTGGAACAGCGTGTGGGAAGCCAGGGCTATGGGAACAGGCAGGCAGAGAGGGAGGGAGGGAGGGAGGAAGGGAGACCCCACCCTGATGAATGGTCACATCACACAGCCTCCACACTGGACCCTTCTAGGAGAATGGCAGGGGGCTTCTCCGTTACTCCTGAGAGTCCTGGATTGGAGGGCCTCATACCAGCCACGTATGGGAGGTTTGCTGAAGGCCAGCATCAATTTCTTATTTCTTCTTCTACCACCTGGCTCCTCCCAGCCCCTTCCACACCATGTGCTATCTTGCCACATATCAGGGGGGCACTGCCCTTTATATAAACTGAGGATTAGACCGGAAGGAGCCTTTGAGATGAGTTTGTCTACCCCTTTTGTTGTACAGATGAGGAAACAGGCTTACAAAGGGAAGGTAGGCTGGGCACAGTGGCTCATGCCTGTAATCCCAGCACCTTGGGAGGCTGAGGTGGGTGGATCATTTGAGGCCAGGAGTTCAAGACCAGCCTGGACAATATGGTGAAACCCCATCTCTACCAAAAATACAAACATTAGGTGGGTGTAGTGGTACGTACCTACGTACCTGTAATCCCAGCTACTTGGGAGGCTGAGATGGAAGAATCACTTGAAACCCGGAGGCAGAGGTTGCAGTGAGCTGAGATCCTGCTACTGCACTCTAGCCTGGGTGACAGAGTGAAACCTTGTCTCAAAATAAATAAATAAAAATAATGAAAGGGAAGGTAGCTGGAACCCAGATTTCGGCCTTCCATCCTCTCCCTTACTGTGGCTGTCATTTGCTCTGTGACAGCCACTGCTCTGCTCAGAGGGTGGCCTGATAGGGGGCCAGACCTGCTGCAGCTCTTTTTTCCTATTTCCCACTGGACTGATTTTAGGGGAGCCTGAAGTCCCTTTGTGAAACTGCCTCAGGCAAGGGGTGACGCTGGTGAGGGAGAATGGTCTGTGGCTGAAGGACCCTTTGGAAACCCAGGAGATGGCCTCACCCGCAGATCTCAGGCTGCCCCCTTCTTTCCCGGCTGTCTGAGCACCAGGTGGAAATAGGGATGTGTTAAATGGGCTTGATTGTCTGATTGCCCGGGAACCAAAAAACAGTTCTGTCAGCCAGAATGCCCACTGCTCCCTGGAGAAGCCCCAGCTTCCCAGTCTTGGGCTTGGTGCTTCCTGACAGTTAGGAACAGGGACTGTGGCTCCCCAGCTGTCCTTGGTGTGAGAAGGGAGCAACCACACACTCCAGACAGAGCCTTCCCATTGGCTGCTGCTGATGTCATCACCTCCTGGGTCGACCGTCCCCAGCTAATACCCAGGACTAATTGCTTTTCTTCTTTTATGTGGAAATTAAATATTCTACCACCCAGAGACATGAGAGCCACCCTTAAGGGGGAACTGACCTTGAACATCTGAAAATGATTCCGGCTCAGGCCATGACAGCTGCTGCAAGTCTAGGTGTCCCTGCCCTGCTGACACCCCTAGAAGGCCCTTTGTTATCTGGAAATGAATCCAGTCCTTGGGATCCTACCCTCATGAGGCTTGGGGGCAGCTGTCCACATCCAAAGGTGACGGGGCACACTCCTCCTGCCTGGGCCACCACGTGAGGTCTGGGACAGCGCTAACTCAGTCCCTCTGCCCCATCTAGATCCACCTCAGACATCGGCAGCAAGACCAGAATGTCCGAGTCGGCGGGGCCCGAGCCCGCCCAGCTGCACGACAGTGCCTCCTTCACGCAGATGTCCAGAGGCCCCGTGTCCGTGGCGCAGTTGGATCAGTCGGCTTTAAATTACTCAGGTAGGCAAGAGGGGAAAAGCCTGAGTGTGCCTCCCACCCCTGCTGCTGTGCCCTGTCCTCCCCCAAGCCCCAAATCCAATCTCCTTTCCAGCTACCACCCTCAGGAATCACAGCCACTGCATTCCTGGATCCCCTCATATCTTCAGGAACCCCAACTAAAAGAGCTACTGGTTTTTTTCTTTAAAAGATCTGAAATCGGGCAAGATACCAAGTTATGCTAAACTCAGCACGTATGCTAAAGTCAGCATGTATGTTAACATTTTGCCAGACTTCAGTTCAAGTGTTTTTGGTTTTATCTTTAAAGCATTCCAGATACACCTATCCACCACTGTCTCATTCCCCTTTTCCCAAAAGGTAATCCCAGGCCTCAAGTAATAGGTTTTAATCCTTCGCCACATAATATATTTATAAAACAGTATAATTAATATATTTTAAATTTACATAAATGATATCATGGCATACATTTCCTTTTGTACTTTCTCTATTTAACATTGTTTTAAAAATGTCTCCAGGTTGCTATACACATACTATATCTATCTAGTTCATTCATTCAAACTGCCATGTGGTATTCTATGATAAGCCACAGTTTATCTTTTTCCCTATTGATGGACATAATGGTAGTTTCCAGTTTTTTGCTATAACAAACAACACTGCTGAAATGAACACTGAGGTTTGTACCTGACCTAATTGGTTTCTTAGTTTATTTAAATGATACCTTTTAGGCTAAAACTGTAAGCACCCTATTGCCAACATTTACTAAAGCATTCATGGTGTCTAGAAATTCCACCAGTGAAGTCCATTTCTCTTGGTTCTTTTTCTTGGCTCTTTAAAAATCCACATTCTCTTGGGAGGAAAACACCTGGACACCAAGGTGTTATTTTCTCTTGCTGGCAGGTCGGGGGTGTTGGGATGGGAGGGGGAGTTGGACCATCACTTCTCTAGAAAGCCAGGTCTGAGTTCCAGCAGATGATGCCCTCTTGTTCTGACTGCGAGGGTGAGTGAGGCTTCATGGCAAGTGGAGGTCTGCTGCTCCCCCCGCCCCTGGAGACCTTTGTCCTCTCGTGCCAGAGCCAATGCCAGAGTCATCCTCTGCTTCCCTAGCTTCCCCAGGCCTGGGCAGATGCAGGCCTAGTGGGAGGGGTGCTGGCTGGGCCTACAACTCCCTCTTCAGGGGATAAGAAGAAGAGAAAAGTCCAGAGCACGACTGCTGGATTTGGTGAAGTTAGAAAAAGGCTTTCCTTCCCCGGGTGAGTACAGACTCCACCCGTGGCAAAGGGAACACGGGCTGGACTTCAGCCCCACTTGGCCTCTAGGCCAGAGGCCCTTGAGTAGTGCACCACCTGCCCAGCTGTGCGCAGTGGCTCTAGAAGAGGTCCACAAAGAAAGAAGACCAGGTTTCCTCTGCCACATCACACCCACCTTTGTTGCTACATCACCTGGGATCTTAGGCATCATGGCCGGGTCCACTGTGCCTTAAATGCAACTAAATTCACCAGCAAGTGTTTCAGCCCAGAGCAATCTGCCCTCAGCTCAGACCTGATTTAATGAGGCTTCAAATCCAGCAGCCAGCCAGGGAGCCAATGAAACTGACTTTATTTGGCTCTTGGGTGGCTGGATCCCCCAGACCAGCCTCTCTTAACCTACCTCCTCCATTTCCTCCATGCCAGGTAATACAGTGCCAGCGGTGTTCGCCATCCCAGCTGCCAACAGACCTGGCTTCACCGGCTACTTCATCCCCACGCCTCCTTCGTCCTATAGGAACCAAGCCTGGATGTCCTATGCGGGAGAGAATGAGCTCCCGAGCCAGTGGGCAGATTCGGTGAGACCCTTGCTCTTTCCCTCATAAATCTTCACCTGCTTAACACACACCAAGGAGTAAGTGGGATAAAAGGTTGAGGCTGAGGGTTTTGTTATCTCAGCCTCCCTCCCAGTAACTGGATGACTAAAGCCAACCATTTTAAAGGAGACAGACAGTGTGGTAAGAGGGGATGTCCCCTTAATAGAGGAGCTCGAGACCTGCCTTCTAGTCCAACTTCCACCTCTTCCTAGCAGGACAACCTTAGTCAAGGTTGTCAACATTTTTATAATAATATCTACCATTTGTTGATTATTTTCTATCTACCAGGCACCTTGTCAGATGTTTTGTTTATATTATTTAATCTTTCTTACGGTCTTATCAGGAGGTTTTGTCATTCCCATGGTTACTCCCATTTTGCAGATGAGGAAACCGGGGATGCCACTTACCTAAGGTAACACAGGTAGTAAGGAGGGGCCAAGGACAGAATTCAAACCCATACCTGTCTGACTCCAAAGCTTTTATCAAATTTGTTTCTTTTAGCATAAAATTCCGTAAAATGTTAGAAGAAATGTCAGAAAATGAAGCATCAGAAACCCAAGACGAGGCTGGGCACGGTGGCTCATGCCTGTAATCCCAGCACTTTGGGAGACAGAGGCAGGAGGGTCACCTGAGGTCAGGAGTTCAAGACCAGCCTGGCCAAGATGGTGAAACCATCTCTCTACTAAAAACACAAAAAGTAGCTGGACGTGGTGGCAGGTGCCTGTAATCCCAGCTACTTGGGAAGCTGAGGCAGGAGAATTGCTTAAACCCAGGAGGCAGAGGTTGCGGTGAGCCGAGATCACACCACTGCACTCCAGCCTGGGCAATAGAGTGAGACTCCATCTCAAAAAAAAAAAAAAAAAAGAAAAGAAAAGAAACCTAAGACTGAATTACTACATATATTAATTTTTCAGATGACCAAGGCTTACCCCTTTAATTTCCAAAACATTTAAAAATGTATGTAGCTTGGCATAAAAATATTTCTGAAATGAATGCTATCTTCCCTCTTCTCCTTTAAAAGAATATACAGTGTAATTTGCCTTTATGAATGATTCAGTATCCTTATGATGCCTCATTATACTAACATGGCATTTGTAGGATGAGCTCTCATGGCTTGTAGAATTATTGCCCTTATATTGTCGAATATCTCCCAACTACTATAATTTTTTGAGTTACTGTCATGACTCAGTATTTTTTTTTTCTGACCTTGCTTCCAGCGGGGACTCCAGCGGGGGCTTGATATTACTGTCAATGTCCCCACATCTAGTAATATGCTCACCCTTAAGTGTGCTTTGCATGATGTGTCATTATCTGCAAATGAGGCTTATCTGCACTCATTAGAATTGTTTGTAAACTTGGAGTAAATAAGCTCTAAGAGAGGAACTAGAGGGATTCCCTGCTGTTCAGTCTGTGAATCTGAATGTGGGACTTTATGGCATCTGTTTTCATTGTTTGGGGGCCTTTTTTGTGTTGTCATTCTCTGCTATTCCATATGGCTGATATCACTGGATATGATTTGATCATTCTGAGGTTATTGATTTTGTAATCCCACTTCATCTGAAAGTTATCTAGACTTTTCAGAAGGTAGACGATGTTTAACTGGAACTACTTAGGCAGTAAGCCTCTAGCTGTGTGGAGTGTTAACACTGGGCACCAACTAGAGTTGGTAGAAGTATTTTCCAGAACCTTGACCCCTGTGTTCAAGACACTTACAGATGATCATTTAGCCAGGCTTATAGCTATATCTAGACACGTTTGGGTTCACAGTTGCCTTAAAGATGAAGGCAAAGGAACCAAGCAAATGGAAACATAACCTTCCTGCCACGACAACTGGACTGGATCTTTCTGGGCTCACCTCCCACAATGTGAAGGAGAACCAGTGTCCTATTAGTTATTTTTAATTAAGAGAAAGATGATTGCTTCAGCCTAATTGGGTCTTTCCTGGAGCCCAATTATCACCTGCAATTAAGAGGGGAGGCATGCCCATGAAAGGAGCAAGGTGAAACGGGTGATTTATGCTCATGAAAGTAAGTGCAGGAAGCTCAGAGAGACGAGTTGTCAGCTTGAGTAGGGTCCAGGAATCATGCACACCTTCCCCATCTATGTGAGAAAGAAAAGTCCTCCACCAGCATTTGGATGTCAGACTTTCCTGATCCCAGGAGCTAGCTTGGATAAAATCACCTGGACCTGGGATGACAAATAGGTTTTATCTTTGGTGCCAGATGGAGAAGGATTGAGAGGGGCTTCCAGGCTCAGCAGGAAACTTCTGTGATCCAGTTGGTGATGTCTGCCATGGGCACTGGCTAGGGAAGTAGTATTATGTGCCAGCCCTGAATTTTGGTGGGAAAGGCATGATGGCTCCAGCCTGCATCTACTATAAGGGAAGAAGAGTTTCTCATCTCCTCCTCTTCCATGCTTCTGCCCTAGAAAGAGGCCTGAGATCCCCGACCTCTTCCACCATGTGAGGTGATAGGGAAAAGACAGCTGTCTCTGAAACAGGAAGCAGGACTTCCCCAGATACAGAATCTGCCAGCACTTTGGTCTTGGACTTTCCAGCCTCCAGAACTGTGAAAAATAAATTTTTGTTGTTTATAAGCTCTGCAGCTTATGGTATTTTGGCATAGCAGCCAGAACAGACTAGGACTTCCTGCTCCATCCTCACTCAGGAGCCAGATGAGCATTACTATGAAGCATGGGAACAGGCTGTATTTCTCAGAAGTGTGACATTGAAAATGCATAGATCAAACGGGACATGCACACGCTGTAGCCTGACATTCAGTAGCTTATGACTCCACCCCTGTCTGTCTGTCTTGCCCGAGCTCCTCCCACACTGCACACACCCTCTGGTCAGCCTCTGGTCATTTATGCCCCTTGAGGCACTCTCCTCTTTGTACTGCTATGGGATCTTTGGGGTGTCAGTTTTCTTCCTGGAAATCTCTGTGGTCAGTGGTGCTTTTGCCCGGGTTCTTGTCCTGCTTCCAGGAAGACTGAGGTGTGCAGACAAATGAAAGGTGAAGAAGATGAAAAAGAGCTTTATTTAGTGTTAAAACAGCTCAGAGACCCACACTGGGTAGCTCCTCTCTGTAGGCAGGCTGTCGCATGGAGTGTTCAGCTCTCAGCAGAGAAGAGGCCCTGGAGAGGGTGGTTCCTCTCTGCCCACTACTCATCCCACCGTCTGCTACTCTCGGCAGAGAGGAGGCCCTGGAGAGGGTGGCACCTCTCTGCAGGCAGCTTGTTCAGCCATCTCTGCAGGTCTCTGAAGCTCTCAGCAGGGAGGGTAACTCCTCTCCATTGCTGGTCATCCCCTAGTCTCTCTGTCCTCTGCCCTCTGCTCTGGCTGTCCTCTGCTCTGCTCTGGTTGATCCCAAGGCCTTTATGGACCTCAGAGGGGAGGAAGTCTGTGCTGATTGGCCCTCGAGTGGTCATGGGTGGGCCTTCAGGCCTCCCTGGCCTTCTGAAGGTGGGGCCTTATCAGGGACCCACCCTCCTCTGTCCAGGAGTCTGCCTGTCCACCCCACCCCTTGCCATTCATGGCCCTGGGGGCTTGGCTCCAACCACACTCAAAAATCAGAGCCTGTGCAGGGAGAGGAGAGAGGCCAGACAGTAGAAGCAGACACTCCCAAGGCAGCAGGGAGGGAGGTGCCTTCCCAAGATGCTGAGGATGCAGGCTGATGCCCGGTCTTGTGCCTGGGAGGGTGACTGGAGCTGTACCCAGGGAGCTCCAGCCCTGCCATCTCAGAAGGGGCAGGATTCCAGCTCGTCCCTGGTTCCTGCCTGCTCCATGGAGGGGGAGGCCCAGTCTGCAGCTGTGGGTGGTGTGGTTGTAGCTGCACTCAGGGCAGATCCTGCCTTTTCCTGGCCCTCTCCAAGACCACAGGGAGGCTCAAATCCACAGCGCACTTTGGGTGGCTGTAGCCCCACCCAGGAGGGCAGGGCTCCTGCCTACTCCATAGGGCAGGAGGCCTGGGTCTGTAGCCACGGTTTGGGTGGCTGCAGCATCTGGGGAGTTCCTGCTCCAACTCAGAAGGGGCGGGGCTCTCACTGGCTCCATGGAGTGTGCACCCCTAGCCACGAATCCCTGCTTCAGCCAGTGTGATGGCAGCAGCCACTGCCATCAGCACTCCCATACATTTTGATTTGATGATTTGCATTTGATTTTCCCTTTGCCCAAAATACCACCGCATTTTCCTGGAGGTACCCTGTTCAACTTCCAAACTCACCTAAGCTGCCCAGTCCTCCCACACATACTTCATTCACCATAGCACCCTGTGCGTCTGTTGTCTGTGAGTGCTTATTCTGTAGTGTTCCAACTAACATCATGGGGTCTGAAGGTCTTTTGTGGACTACTCTGGAACACCATCCCTGTATGTGCCACTGTTTCTGTGGGAAAATCAACTCTAAATTCAAAATTATTGACTTGTCCTTATTCCTGGCAGTTTACATATGAAGAGAGAAAAATTTTTCAAGAAACCAAAATCATATCCCAGATTCAAGACACTGTAATGCAGTGATTAATTCCAGCCCTTAGAGCCAGACAGACCTCTGCAGAGCATGTCTTGGTAGCTTGTCACCTTAGACAGTGGCACTCTTCAGTTTCCTCGTCTGCACAGTAAGGATAACAATACCTACCCCCTAGGTTATTGCTTTGAGAACTAAATGAGATAATGTTTGGAAAATCCTTAGCACAGGACTCAATCGATATTCGTTATTATTATTAATAAACTCCTGGGTTCCTCTAGGGTCCATAAACAGTTCTGTTTGCCGGATTGTGCTTATATGAATAAGGTAACCAAGAGCTGGGCATGGTGGTACCCACCTGTAGTCCCAGCTACTCAGGAGGCTAAGGCAGGAGGATCACTTGAGCCCCAGAGTTTGAGACTACAGTGAACTATGACTACCACTGCACTCCAGCCTGGATGGCAGAGAGACATCATCTCTAAAAATAATAATAGTAATAAAAATAAGGTAGACAGGTAGATTCAAATATAGACTCAGATGTATATCTTCCTAAGGTTTCCGGCAAAGTTTAAAAACACCTGTTTAGGGGTGCCAAGATGGCCGAGAGGAGGCAACATTGGAATGCAGCTCCCACTGAATGAGACGCAGCAGGCTAGAGGACTTTACGATTCCAAGTGAGATGCCAGGTTCACTGCAGTAGAACTGGTAGGATTCTGAAAATAGCCCAGGGAAGGCGAGCCGAGAAGCAGGGCAAGAGCAAATCCGAGACAGGCCGGGGCGCATCCCCACCTGGGAAGTGCAGCCAGCTCGGAGGCTCGGGAATTCACCCCCTCAGTCCTCCGATTCAAATGATTCAGATCCTGTGGTTCCTTCATCCCTCCTGCAACCCACGGTCCACGACAGCCCTGCAGGACTGAGGGGCACCGTGGGTTGTTGATGCGAATCTCAGCGATGGCTCCCGCCTGGTGCTGCAAGTTGGCACGGACCTGGGAGGAAGTGTGGACGAACCCCAGAGGAACGAATCTACCTGTCCCACAGAAAGGCAGGGTTGAAAGCAGGGCAACGGGCCATAAGGCCTGGCAGGCCCCACCCCCCACGAAACAAACTGAAGCCCACGCACTAGAGAGCTTCCCAGCGAAAACACCAGTTTGATCCCAAACTGGAAGATCGAGCTCCGGGAAGCAGAGACGCCATTGGGAAGGCGGGGCTCATTTATAACCTGCCTAAACAAACTCCAGGGGAAGACCACCCACCCAGCACCCTGACTGAATCCGAGGCAGCCCAGCAGCGCCTCTAAGGCCAAAACAGACATAGCTCCAACCTCAACAAAAAGAACATACACAAATCACCAATTCAGAGATCAAAGGGAGATAAATCCAAAAAGATCGGGAAAAAGCAGCGCAAAAAGGATGAATCCATCAAAGACCAGAACACCTCTTCTCCTCCCAGGGATCACAGCTCCTCACCATCAAGGGAACAAAACAAGACAGAGAAACAGTTTGATGATTGACAGAAGCAGGCTTCAGAAGGTGGGCAATAACATACCTCTCCGAGTTAAAAGACCATGTTCTAACCCAATGCAAAGAAACTAAGAACCTTGAAAAAATGTTAGACAAAATGTTAACTAGAATAACCAGCCAAGAGAAGAACATAAATGACTTGATGGAGCTGAAAAACACAGCACGAGAATTTCGCGAGGCATAGACAAGTTTGAACGGCCAAATCGATCAAGCAGAAGAAAGGATATCAGAGACTGAAGATCAAATCAGTGAAATAAAATGAAAAGGCAAGATGAGAGAAAAAAGAGTGAAAAGAAATGAACAAAGCCTCCAAGAACTATGGGATTAAGTGAAAAGACCTAACCTATGCTTGATCGGCCTACCTGAATGTGACAGGGAGAATAAATCCAAGCTGGAAAACACTCTTCAGAACATTATCCAAGAGAACTTCCCCAATCTAATAAGGCACGCCAATATTCAAATCCAGGAAATACAGAGAACACCACAAAGATACTCGTCAAGAACAACAACTCCAAGGCACATAATCGTCAGATTCACCAGGGTTGAAATGAAGGAAAAAATCCTAAGGGTAGCCAGAGAGAAAGGATGAGTCACCCACAAAGGAAAGACCATCAGACTCACAGTGAATCTCTCAGCAGAAACCCTACAAGTTAGAAGGGAGAGAGGGCCAATATTCAACATCCTTAAAGAAAACAACTTTCAACCTAGAATTTCATATCCGGCCAAACTAAGCTTCATAACTGAAGGAGAAATAAAATCCTTTATGGCCAAGCAATTGCTGAGAGATTTCATTGCTACAAGACCTGACTTAGAAGAACTCCTGAAGGAAGTATTAAACATGGAAAGGAACAACCAGTACCAGCCACTGCAAAAACGTACCAAATGGTAAGGAACAATGATGCAATGAAGAAACTGCATTAACTAATGGGCAAAGCAACCAGCCAGTAACAAAATGGCAGGATCAAATTCAAACATAACAATATTAACGTTGAATGTAAATGACCTAAATGCCCCAATCAAAAGACACAGACTGGCAAACTCTATAAAAAGTCAAGTACCCATCAGTGTGCTGTATTCAGGAGACCTATCGCACATGCAAAGACTCACATAGACTCAAAATAAAGGGATGGAAGAAGACTTAGTAAGCAAAATAGAGAGCAAAAAAAAGGCAGGGGTAGCAATCCTAGCCTCTAATAAAATGGACTTTAAACCAACAAGGATCAAAAGAGACAAAGAAGGGCATTACATAATGGTAAATGGATCAATGCAACAAGAAGAGCTAACTATCCTAAATATATATGCACCCAATGCAGGAGAACCCAGATACATAAAGCAAGTTCTTAACGACCTACAAAGAGACTTAGACTCCCACAGAGTAATAGTGGGAGACTTTAACACTCCACTGTCAATATTATAGAGATCAACAAGACAGAAAGAAAGTCAACAAGGATATCCAGGACTTGAACGCAGATCTGGACCAAGTGGACCTAATGGACATCTATGGAACACTCCACCCCAAATCCACAGAATACACATTCTTCTCAGCACCACATTATACTTACTCTAAAATTGACCACATAATTGGAAGTAAATCACTCCTCAGCAAATGCAAAAGAACAGAAATCATAACAGTCTCTCAGACCACAGCACAATCAAATTAGAACTCAGAATTAAGAAAAACACCAAAGCCACACAACTACATGGAAACTGAACAACTGGCTCCTGAATGACAAATGGATAAACAATGAAATGAAGGCAGAAATAAAAATGTTCTTTGAAACCAATGAGAAAGAATACACAATGTACCAGAATCTATGGGACACATTTAAAGCAGTGTCTAGAGGGAAAATTATAGCAATAAATGCCTACATGAGAAACAAAGAAAGATCTAAAATCGATACCCTAGCATCAAAATGGAAAGAGCTAGAGGAGCAAGATCAAAAATCTCAAAAGCTAGAAGACAAGAAATAACTAAGATCAGAGCAGAACTGAAGGAGATAGAGATACAAAAAACTCTTCAAAAAATCAATAAATCCAGGAGCTGATTTTTGGAAAAGATCAACAAAATAGCTAGACTAATAAAAAAGAAAAGAGAGAAGAATCAAATAGATGCAATAAAAAATGAAAAAGGGGAGATCACCAATGATTCCTCAGAAATACAAACTACCATCAGAGATTTCAACAAATAGCTCTATGCACATAAACGATTAAATCTGGAAGAAATGGATAAATTCCTGTACATTTGCACACTCCCAGGACTAAGCCAGGAAGAAGCTGAAACCCTGAATAGACCAATAACGAGGTCTAAAGTTGAGGCAGCAATTAATAGCCTACCAACCAAAAAAAGTCCAGGTCCAGACAGGTTCACAGTCTAATTCTACCAGACATACAAAGAGGAGCTGGTACCATTCCTGCTGAAACTATTCGAAACAATACAAAAAGAGGGAATCCTTCCTAACCCTTTCTATGAGACCAACATCATTCTGATACCAAAACCTGG
Source organism: Cheracebus regulus (assembly GCA_963574635.1). Lineage (NCBI taxonomy): Eukaryota > Metazoa > Chordata > Mammalia > Primates > Pitheciidae > Cheracebus > Cheracebus regulus. Next base: position 43,425 of record CAUYQU010001414.1, read on the forward strand.
CAGAGACACAACTAAACAAGAAAAATACAGGCCAATATCCATGATGAACATTGATGCAAAAATCTTCAGTAAAATACTGGCAAACTGAATCCAACAGTTTGCCAGTATTTTATTGAAGACTTTTGCATCAATGTTCATTGTACATCAAAAAGCTTATCCACCACGATCAAGTAGGCTTCATTCCGGGGATGCAAGGCTGGTTCAACATATGCAAATCTATAAACATAATGAACCACATAAACAGAACCAAAGACAAAACCATATGATTATCTCAATAGATGCAGAGAAGGCCTTTGACAAAATTCAACAGCCCTTTATGCTAAAAACTCTCAATAAACTAGGTATTGATAGAACGTATCTCAAAATAATAAAAGCTATTTACAACAAACCCACAGCCAATATCATACTGATTGGGCAAAAACTAGAAGCATTCCCTTTAAAAACTGGCACTAGACAAGGTTGCCCTCTCTCACCACTCTTATTCAATATAGTATGAGAAGTTCTAGCCAGAGCAATTAGGCAAGAAAAAATATATATAGTGTATTCAATTAGGAAAAGAAGAAGTCAAATTGTCCCTATTTGCAGACAACATGATCGTATATTTAGAAGACCCGATCATCTCTGCCCAAAACCTCCCCAAGCTAATAAGCAACTTCGGCAAAGTCTCAGGATACAAAATCAGTGTGCAGAAATCACAAGCATTTCAATACACCAACAACAGACAACAGAGAGCCAAATCATGAGCAAACTCCCATTTACCAATGCTACAAAGAGAATAAAATACCTAGGAATACAACTAACAAAGGATGTAAAAGATATCTTCAAGGAGAACTACAAACCACCAATCAAGGAAATAGGAGAAGACACAAACAGATGGAGAAACATTCCATGTTCATGGTTAGAAAGAATCAGTATTGTGAAAATGGCCATACTGCCCAAAGTAATTTATAGATTCAGTGCTATCCCCCTATCAAGCTATCATTGACCTTCTTCACAGATCTGGAAAAAACCACTTTAAACTTCATATGGAACCAAAAGAGAGCCTGCATAGCCAAGCCAACCCTAAGCAAAAAGAACAAAGCTGGAGGCATCATGCTACCTGGCTTCAAACTATGCTACAAGGCTACAGTAATCAAAACAGCATGGTACTGGTACCAAAACAGAGATATAGACCAATGGAACAGAACAAAGGCCACAGAAGCAACACCACACATCTACAACCATCTGATATTTGACAAACCAGACAAAAACAAGCAATGGGGAAAGAATTCCCTATTTAATAAATGGTCTTGGGAAAACTGGCTAGCCATATGCAGGAAGGTGAAACTGGACCCCTTCCTTACACCTTATACAAAAATTAACTCCATATGGATTAAAGATTTAAACATAAGAACCAACACCATAAAAACCCTAGAAGAAAATCTAGGCAGTACCGTTCAGGACATAGGCATAGGCAAGGACTTCATGACTAAAATACCAAAAGCAACAGCAACAAAAGCCAAAAAAAAAAATAAATGGAATCTAATTAAACTTAAGAGCTTCGGCACAGCAAAAGAAACAATCATTAGAGTGAACCAGCAACCAACAGAATGGGAAAAAATTTTTGCAATCTACCCGTCTGACAAAGGGCTAATATCCAGAATCTACAAAGAACTAAAGCAGATTTACAAGAAACAAACAAACCCATTCAAAAGTGGGAGAAGGATGTGAACAGACACTTTTCAAAAGAAGACATTTATGAGGCCTACATACATATGAAAACATGCTCCTCATCACTGGTCATTAGAGAAATGCAAATCAAAACTACATTGAGATACCATCTCACGCCAGTTAGAATGGCGATCATTAAAAAATCTGGAGACAACAGATGCTGGAGAGGATGTGGAGACATAGGAACAATTTTACACTGTTGGTGGGAGTGTAAATTAGTTCAACCATTGTGGAAGACAGTGTGGCGATTCCTCAAGGACCTAGAAATAGAAATTCCATTTGAAACAGCAATCCCGTTACTGGATATATATCCAAAGGATTATAAATCATTCTACTATAAGGACACATGCACACGAATGTTCATTGCAGCACTGTTTACAATAGCAAAGACTTGGAACCAACCTAAATGCCCATTGATGATAGTTTTCACAGGGAAAATGTGGCACATATACACCATGGAATACTATGTAGCCATAAAAAACGATGAGCTCGTGCCCTTTGTAGGGACATGGAAACCATCATTCTCAGCAAACTGACACAAGAACAGAAAATCAAAGTCTGCATGTTCTCACTCATAGGTGGATGTTGAACAATGAGAACACAGGGACACAGGGAGGGGAGCATCACACACTGGGGTCTGTTGTAGGGGACAAGGTGGGACAGTGGGGGGGTGGGGTGGTTGGGGAGGGATAACATGGGGAGAAATGACAGATATAGGTGATGGAGGGGATGGAGGTAGCAAACCACATTGCCCTGTGTGTGCCTAAGCAACAATCCTTCATGATCTGCACTTGTACCCCAGAACCTAAAGTACAATTAAAAAATAATAATAATAAAAATTAAAAAATTGACTTTGAGTGAGTCAATATCTCTAAATTGTAAATTTTATCTTTAAAATAGAAATAGTAATCCCTTACGTGCCCTCAGTGTTATGAGAATTGAATGAGTTAATGTAAGAAAACATAAGTTGTAAAGTGTGAAACGATTTTAAAATAACTGACTTATTTATATCTGCCACTGAGACAATTTATAGTGTCTCCTTTCTTATATTCCTAGCTCTCAGCAGAGGTGGCATTATCTTTACATAATCCCTGTCCCTAGAGGTCACTATTTTATATGTCTGCATTATTTTATAAGATGATTTCTTTATGGAACATTTAGAAAGGGAGGGATGACCCTTTAATGGCTGTGTGTGAAGGAATGAGAAACAGTGCTACGAAAATCTGGGGCCTTCCCACTTCAGCCATCCCTGGATACATGCCTACTTCACTTTGATTAACAAAAACACAAGCTGGGGGAAGAAAAGACATGGAGGGAAGTGACAACAGTAAGTTCAGAGATAACTACAAAATAAACACAGTGAAGATAAATTTTAGTATAATGGTTTAACTAATTGAAAGACATAAGCTTCCTCTCTAGCAAGTCAACATCACAGTGAACACCAATAGTTTTCCACCAATGAAAATCAAAGATTTCATATCCTAATGATCAATTCAGTTCAACAATCATAAGATAATTTACTAAAGTAAAAAGCAAAAAGGAAGTACTTTTATTTGAGAGATGATACAGCATTAAATTAAATGCTCATATTCTTTCTTAAATCTTATTTCTTGAAATTTTTAAAATAGCATTTGTTAATTTACATTAATACTATTGTTTAATAAGACATTTTCTCATTTTACTGATTTAATTGAATCCTTATTTTTTACTTCTACTCCTCTTCCTCCTGAAAGGTAAGCAATACAATGCCTGTTATATTATTTTATTTGCAGGTGGTTCTTTAAAGCTGTGTATTATTGTTTTGTAGATACATGTTTTTATTTTATGTAAATTTTATCTTTATATACATGTGCATAATTTTCTCTCTCAGTACTGTATTTATTAGATTTGTCATGTAATTATGTTTATATAGTTTGAAGCTGGTAACTTCTACGTGGCATCCCCATACTGTGCATCTACCACATTTTAACTATTCATTCTCCCAATAGTGGACTTGGGCTTGACTCCAACTCTCTACTCACCATGAATAAAGCTATAGTGAACTTCCCAGTACACTTACTCTAGAGACTTCAGCTGAGGACGCCTTTGGTATACATTCCCAAGGCCAAAATTACCAGGTTGTATGTGTTGTATATGTTTTGTGTATATCAAATGGTACTAAATTAGTATGCACCCTGGCTGCCATAGTTTATCTTCCCAAAGCAGTGAGGTTCTAAAGCCCCACATCTCCACCCATGCTAGCAATACTTAGTTTACTAATTTTTTCCATCGATTCTAGAAAAAGTTGCTGAGTGTGTACTGCGTGCCCTGGCTCTGTTCTAGGCACTAGGAACAGCGATGAGCAAAACAGACAAACATCACTGCTCTCATAGAATTCATATTCTATTTGACCTTATATTCTAATTAAATGTTTACCACCTCATGTATGTAAAGCAATACCTTGTTGTTATGAAAATTTGCATTTCTTTGATAACTAATCGATTTGGACAAAGATTTGACTTTCAGTAAGCCACAAAAGCCAGAGCAAAAGACAGAGAATCAAATGACTTTCATAAGTATGTGTTATAAGTAAGTCTGTTTATCTCACTGATGACTTCTTTGTCTTTCCAATAAAGATAATTACTAATTAAGATAATGAACTCATTTTATTTATAACTAATTTATATATTAGTTTGCATTTTATGAATTATATTTTATGTCTGTCTTTCATTTCCTAATTCACTTTTCTATCTTCCCTCTCCAATGTTATACCATTTTGTATACATAGTAGACATTCCATAAATATTTTTTCAAATGTTTATATACATATGGTGGAATGATTTCAATGCTCTTTAGAAGTATAATAATTTAAATCAAGAACAAAATAGAATTTGCAATACAAGAATTAAAAAATCCAGAAATATTCTCAGTACAAACGTTCCGTGTAATAATTCCACACCTGAATGTGTGATTGGAAATATATTCCCTCATATCGCAAGGCTGTGCAGGAATAAAAGCCAAACAAAAGCAAACATACACACACACAGTCAAACCTACCATAACAATACATTGGCTGCAAATTCTTGTAGGGAATTGACATAGATTTTCTAATAGTACCATTACTCAACCCTAGTTTACCTTATTACTTCCTTTTCTCCATGTTGACATTTTAATTCTACAATACACAGTCACCTTCAACCAACTTCTTTTTTTCTCTCTTAGCTAATGGCATTATCATCCAGACTGTTAATTTAGACTTCTTTCTCTCTTGTTTCATTGATATTTCATGAATTACCAACTACCCACTATTTCTCAGCAATTTGTCTACACTAGATTTCCTTCCTCTCCATTTTCTCTATCATCATTGATTGGCTTCTTTACTACAACTACCATAAGGATTTCTTGGCTGTCCCTTTAGTAGTATGCTGGCCCCTCCTCCATGACACTCCCTGTTCAATATATAGACCTAAGTTGTCAGTCTCTCTCTCTCTCTGTGAAAGCTTAATACTAAAAACAGCATATAAGTCAAATTCCAATGGTAATATTTTAATTTCCTTCCATTAAATTTTGCACCATGATCCTTTTCTACCCAGCCAGCTTACTCAACTCTGTGGCACCCCAGCTGCTCCAAGAGCCCTTTTCTTTTCCAAAGTTTGCAGTCATACAGTCTCTGAACTTTTGCTCATCTGTTACTAGCAAAATAGATCTTGAGCGCCAAATTTGTGTTAGGTAATATACTGCTATTTAAAAAATAATGCTAAGTCAAAGGGATGCAGATTCTATTCATAAGGAGCTTACAGGAGGAAATATAAATTAAATCACATAAGCACATAAATCAATTATGTCATGTGGAATAATGCAGAAGTGTAAGGGAGACATGAGAAAGTGTGGAGGATCTGATCTAATTTGGGGATTAATGGTCAGCAAACATTTTTCAAGAAGTGACAGTTCATCTGAAATCTACAGGATAAGAGAAAAAGAATGGGAGGGCCAATAAAGTGTTGGTGGCAGAAGGCAGAGGACAAGATTAACATTCCAAACAGAAGGGAAGGCATGTGCCAAAGGAACCCTGATGTGGACATGAGTATGGCTTTTTGGAAGAAAACTGAAACCACAGTGAAATATCATTCTACATCCACAATAAAAGGCTAAAATTATAAAGACTGATTATACCAAGTGTAGGTGAGGCTATGATGCAATTGGAACTGTCATTTATTGCTCCTGGGAATGAAAAATGGCACAGCCACTGAAAAAAATACTGGTTTGGAAGTTTTTTATTAAATAAAACATGACTTCCCTACAACTCAGAAATTCTTCTTTAGCTATCTATCTTAAGTGCTGTAACCACAAAATGAAAAACTGTATAAAAATTTCATAGAGATTTAGGTTCCTCAAGAAATTAAAAATAACATTTCCATATGATCCAGAAATATCAGTTATGGGTGTATATCATCCAAAAAATCTGAAAATAGGACCTTAAGAGTTATCTGCACATCCATGTTCACTGTAGCTTTCATTCACTATAGCCAAGAGGTGGAAGCAATCCAAGAATTCATCAATGGATGAGTAGATAAAGAAAATATGGCATTTACATGCAATGGAATATTATTCAGCCTTAAAAAAGAAGGAAATATTTTCATATGCTACCACATGGTGAAACCTTAAGGACATTACACTAAGTGAAGTAAGCCAGTAAAGAAAGGTAAAAGCTGCATGATTCCAATTATATAAAGTCTCTAAAGTAGTCAGACTCTGAAACAGAAAGCAGAATGTTGGTTGATAGGGGCTGGAAGGATGAGGTGGAAAGAAGAAGGAACTGGTCAATGGCTACAGGGTTTCCATTTTGCAAAAGCAAGTTCCAGAAATCTGTTGCACAACAATACACATACAAACACTGCTGTACTGACCACTTAAAATGGTTAAGATAGTAAGTTTTACATGTGTGTTTTAACCACAATAATAATTAATTCATAGCAGCTTCATTCATAATAGCCCCAAAGTGTAAGCAAGCAAACATCCATCCACAGTTGCATGGATAAACAAATTAGGGGACATTAATACACTGGAGAAATGTAAAATAATAGAAATGAATAAACTTCCAATTGTCAGTAGCCTGGATAGATCTCAAGAACATGCTTAATGCAGTGAAATAACACAGATTAAAAAATACAGTATACACTGCATGATTCCACTTAAATGACATTAAAGAGCAGGCAAACATAACTGAGAGTGTTAAAAGTAAAAAGGTGAAACTCCACCTCTACTAAAAATACAAAAAATTAGCTGGGCAGAATGGCACACACCTGTAGTCCCAGCTACTATGGAGGCTGAAGCAGGAGAACTGCTTGAACCTGGGAGGCGGAGGCTGCAGTGGACCAAGATCGCACCACTGCACTCCAGCCTGGGTGAAAGAATGAGACTCCACCACAAAAAAAAAAAAAAAAAAAAAAAAAAAAGAAGAAAGTGTAACAAATTGAGGAAGAAGAAAAATAATAAAAACCAACCTTTATCAAGTATCCAGGTATTGTTTTAAGTTCTTATGTTGTGTAGTCTCATCTAATTCTCACAACTCTATGAAATTTTTCTCTCATTTTAACGATGAGGAAAATTAAACCCAGAGAGATTAAGTATCTTGCTCTTGGGCACACAGCTGTGAAGTGTGGAGACTCTACAGGCAAGCTCTACTCTTCCTCTGGAGTGGTAAGAGGACAGAATTAAAGGAATGAAGACAAAGATGAGATGGGAAGCTGAATTGTGCATCTTATTTTATATAGGTTTCTATTAATTTTGTTTCTTTTTTCAAAGTAAACACTGTTTTATAAATAATATAAAACTGAACCCAAAATACATAATTGGGCATTGGAGTTAATCCCTAATGTTCTAAGTCAGACTTCACCTGCACCTCAAGACCACACGTTATGCACTCTGGGAAAACAGAGATAAAATGATGGCCCTGGGAAAAGGAGGAAAGATAAGAGGGGGCAGATTATTCTTTTTACCAGGAGCTTCTAAATCTCACCTCAATTCTCAACTAAGGCTTTGTTGACACTGGATGAAAATTAAAAAGAAAATTTATATTGAATTGTTTGTCTGCTGATAATAGTTTGGATAAATGTTCCTGCTCAAATCTCATGTTCAAATGTAATCCCCAGTATTGGAGGTGGGGCCTCATGAGAGGTGTCTGGCTCATGGAGGCAGATTCCCCATGAATGGCTTGGGCCATGGTGATAAGTAAGCTCTTGCTCTGAGCTCACATGGGATCTGGCTGTTAATGCAAACATGGTGGCCAAAGTGGATGAGGTGAAGTCCACAATCAAGCTCCAAATGAAGAAGGTGTTATGTCTGGCTGTGGCTGTTGCTCACATGAAGATGATAGATGATGAGCTTGTGTATAACATTCGCCTGGCTGTCATCTTCTTGGTGTCACTGCCCAAGAAAAACTGACAGAATGTCCAGGTCTTGTATATCAAGAGCACAATGGGCAAGCCTCAGCTCCTATATTAAGGGACATTTGAATAAATTCTACTACTACAAAAGAGAAAAAAAAAGTCTGTGGTACCTTCCCCTCCACCTTCTCATATGCTTCTGCTATTGCCATGTGAAGTACCCATTCTTCAATCACCTGCCTCCATGATTGTAAGCTTCCTGAGGCCTCTTGAGAAGCCAAGCAGATGCCAGCAACTTGCTTCCCAAAAAGCCTGTGGAACCGTGAGCTAATTAAACCTTTTCTCTTTATAAATTACCCATTCTCAGGTGTTTATGTGACAGCAATGCAAGAACAGGCTAACACACATACTTAGTTATCTAAGTTGTCTAAACAAGCTCTTAGTTACCCAAACAAGTGCTCAACATAATGGTATCATAGAATAAAATTAAGAGGAGTGAATAATTTGTGGAACATTTAGCTTCTAGAAGCCTTGGGATGAGCTATTTGAACAAAATCATGTTTCTAAGTACATTAGACACAAATGTATATTTAATAATAGACTATATTTCTACATAAATCTTAAGATTCAGAAAAATGGGGTTTTTTATGTCCTTGGAACTATTGATAAGCCAATCCAAGCTCAGATAGATGATACTTGGATTTAGCTAATTGTTACACTTTTACATTCACAAACTACTAGATAGTTACTCAAAAAACAAAGTGGTCAGACTTGGAATAATATGTTTTCTCATGTTTCTGTATTATATAATAATTTGAAACCATCTCTTTCATGAGAAAGGTAGCCAAAAGTTAAAAGTTAAATGATTAAAGAGACAACCATACTGGATTGTGTTAAGAAAATGTAACATGATTTATAGGTCAAAATGACAATTGAAAATCTAACTTTCAAGTTTATTTGGTTTCTGTGTGAGTTAACACACATACACACACACACACACACACACACACACCACACAAACTCAGGCATTCTAGAATGCAAATTTTCTCCTAAAAACCTAATAGTTGATTATCCTGAAGTCTTGATTGCCTTTCCAAATCTTTTCTTGAGTTTCTGCAGAGCCTGAACTGGTATCCAAGAGTAAACTTGAGTACTGCACTGACCTTTCCAAAGCAGAAGCATTTTGAAAGAGATATCCAACAAATGCAAACTACAATTGTTTAACGGTACACAATGCTAGCAAACAAGAAGAAAACTTCTTGCTTCTAAATGGCATGCTATATATGACCAGGCCTATATATTTAATTTTCTTCGACTATATAACTTGGATCCCTTCAGGACTTCTTGTTTTGTTTTTGTTGACCCATCAATCATTCATGTGATCAAGTCTTTCACCCCCCAAAAATTATGTGTTATGTTTGAAAATTAACTATCCCCAAGTTGAATTCCCACATATCAGCCTTTTCCTAGTAATTTATTCAAGGTTCATCAATGTAGTTATAAAAATGAAATGACTATTTGCACTGTTTTGTCATCCCCTCCCCCATCCAAGAAAAATGAACAAAAAATACTTAAAATGGTTCTTAGCCAGGAGCATTTTATCCCTTATTCACTAGTGGTAAATGACTCAGATATGAGTTGGCCAGGAAAAGAGCTGCTTTACCCAAAATCTTAGTATGAAATGAGTCATCTCACTCCAAACACCAATATGTTCTCCAAAATAACTGGCAGGAATTTCCTATAAAAAGAATCTTGCCTTCACTCTTTTCCATCTATTTAGCTCTCTGATTTTTCTAATTTTTCAATTTCCTGTGTGCTTATAATATTGCATTCATAAGAAAAGCCCAGAAATGCTTCCGCTGCTTTATCTCATTTTGAAAGTCATCTTTCCTGTACTGAGTAGGTGGACAATACTGATAGCATTCCCCTGGAAAGAGTAAATGCTCTGTGGCCTTTCAAAGCATTCTCTCTCTCTCTCTCTCTCTCTCTCTCTCTCTGTATGTCTGTGTGTGTGTGTGTGTGTGTGTGTGTCTCACAAAATTCATGCATGGTTTAACTGAAACGCAAGAGCCAGTTCTAGAAGAATTTTTCTTTTCTTCTGCTGTAAAAGGGAATGCAGTTCAACGCCATCAAAAATATTTCAAGCAAAACCATTTTTCTTCCCACAAGAAAAATCAATCACAATAGATATAACCTGTCTAAAAGTGATAAATGAACATGAAACCAAGCTTTGACTCTGCTTTCCTGCACATCAGAACATTCATATGCTCTCTCTGCCATCAGAAGAAGCATAAAATAAAAATCACTATAGACTGAAGCTGAGGTTAAATCCCTATAGATTATCATGAGTCAAGCACACTATTTACCCGAGGATAAACAAGTTCGCCTACAGGGCCAATTCTGCCAAACTGCTGAGATTTTTATATTACTTGAGGCTCATAACATCACTTATTATTGTTAATTAATCTAAGCTCTGCAATTTAATGGGCAAAAATATTTACAATTCATTTCACTCAGGTTGGAACTTAGCTTCGTTTTTCTATATTAAATTAATTCTAAAGAATAGCTATACTCCTTTTATATCCAACACTAACAGATGTTAAGTTTCCTCTGTTTTATAGCCCTCAGATGACAGACAACTAACTGTTTTTGGCCTTGGGAATAATTGCAACACCTTTGGATTATGAACTTGGTTCAGTTCTTAGCTGGGAACGGCAGGGGGTTAGTTCATATTATCAAAGATGTAAAGTAAGTTTTCCCTTATGTGCTAGATATACATATAAAGACACCTTCCAATAGAGTAATATACAACTTTTCTCCCTGACTGCTAATCTGCTGTTTAAGTGATTATAGGGTAAGAGAAAATAATTGCATAAAAGTAAAATCTCTTATTCATTTTATCTCCTACTCTTGGCCAAAACAAGATGTTAAATCCATTAAGCTCTGAGTATCCAGTAAAAGCAAGAAAGTAGAACTGTTCAAATTTGTGCATTCTTGGGAAAATTGCCAACCTATGCACTAGTAGCAGGATCTGTGTAATTAATGGTGATGTTATTGACGGAAGAAGGGAGTTTGATTTCCTTTTCAGGAGCAATTTAAGAGTGCAAGCTGGCAGAGCTTTAGCAAAGCCTCACCTGATTTGTTTTTAAATTGAGGAAATGTGACCTTGAAGTCAGCCATAGAAATCACCAATATTAATGTACATTTGTGGTGGCTTTGGTAGACTTTAAAGAAATTCTAAATGTAGCATTTTCTGTAGAACTGAATGATGAACACCAAATGCACAAACTGACCAACATTCCTTAAAAAGAGAACAAGCGAACCAAATCATAGGTTAACTGTATTTTTTTCTCCAAGAATCTATATTCTGAAGAAGATATATTAAAACCAATTCTGTCTTATCAGAATATAAAATAAAATCAGTCCCAAGTTCACACAATCCTTTATACACAGTCTCTTGTCTCCTTTGCAGGCAACTTTCACCTTTATCCAGTTGCTGGACCTCAAAGACAATCACATAAGGAGTGCGTATATGTATTTTGGCTATCCAACAGTCTAGCATTATTTCCATCTTCCACTCTCCTCTTTTTCTTTGTTATATCAGCAATTTCAAAATGATTAGAGAAAGAAAAAGAACATCTGGAAAAATAGAGATAACTAGGAAAAGGAGTTAAGCCCACAAGCAACTCTTTCCATAATGATCTGCACTCAATTATCTGATAGGGCGTGATTTTTCTCACCATCTATCTCATCCCTTCTATTTGTCTGTGAACTGCAACCACATACTCCAGCTCTGCATTTCACATGAAGAATGAAGCAATGAATTCTCAATAGCCTAAAGCATGTGCTGTGGCATCTGTGGCTTTGGAGAGGACAGGTGGTGGGAGTGGAGGAGATAGGTGAAGGAAAGCCAGGAGGAAGATTCACAAACATCGATGAAGAGCCTGGATATGACTGACCTGGATTATGCCCCCGCATTGGATTCATACCTGCTCTCTTCCTGAGCAAAGGGCTGTTCCACATCCACTGTAAGGGAGGCCAGGGCAGAAACGGTTTCTGTCTCCTCTTGCAACTGAGCACCAGCCAGAGCACAGCCCCTTGGCATAGCCACCATCCTTACTGACTTCCAATACTTGCCTAGGAAAAACATCCATCATACTTTATAATAATTGTAGTTACAGCAGTAATAATCAGAATACTCACATAGGTCCAACTCAGAGCAGTTGTTACGTTAAAATTCCCCATGTTATACACAGTTGTAATTTGGTTTTTTAACTGTTAGGATTAAGTATTTTTCTTAATCTAAGAATGCCAAGTTGTGAAGTGCCCATATTCCCAAGCTGAATCTCCCCCTTGTTCACATAGCAATAAAGTGAGGAATAATCCATGGCCTACTTAACTCACCCTCAGACTGACAGCTGTCTCTGCAACTAAGCAAACTCTGGGCATCATGCTCCCTGGGAAACCCACAAGAGACCAGGAGGCAGCACTTTTACAGAGAAAATAAATGGAATCATACTGTTAAACACTGCTACTTGAATCATTAACTTTTAGAAAATGAAGTTGGAATATTAAAAAGAAAAGCCAAGAAATGCCAGCATGAATTGAATGGTGACTTTGCCAGAACAATCAGGTTTGTTAGTCCTGGATGTTCTTTCTTTCTCAACCTCAGGGTGTGTACTAGAACAATAATTGATTTAAAACTTTAATATATGTACTGGCTGATGTTGGAGCCTATCCATATGTCATACTGATGTTTCTTTTTTCGAGGCAGGAAAGGAGAAAGAGAGGAAAATAGAAGGTCATTTCATGAGAACATGCCAATGGGATAAATATGAAAGAACAGAGTTAACGGCTTTCTTGCAGCCCTTAGGCTATTTTCTTGTGAAATGTTGAGTAGCCCCAAATCAAAGCAAAAGAATCTCCCTAGGTGTTGACATGACTCACCAGGTCAGAACTATCTCTGCAGCCTGACTAGTTGGCAAGAACTATGGTACGCAGTGTTTGCTTACTTCTTAGAAAAAAAAGTCTCGTTTGAGTGGAAAAGGCAGATGGATGAACGCTGGACTGGGCAGTAAGATAACAGGGTTCTGAACCCAGTGCTGCCATCCCAGTCACATTAGTGAGGCTTAGCAGGACTTTATTTTTGTCTCTTGAAATAGGGAGATGTCTCAAATGTTTTGCAGCTTTAACATTTTATGATTAGCCTTTCCTTATCTTACTGTTTCATAGAGGAACAAATATCACATTAGGGGAGGATACTCAGTCTCCCCATATTCCCCATGCCAACAAGACCTTTTGACACAGGTGTCCATTACTAATTAACTTGCTGTGCTCACTTATTCTGACCAAAGTCTGAGAATCATAAAGCTTTTAATTTGATCCAAACAATAACAATTCTGTCAATGCATCCAAAAAGTAACATTTTTTAATAGCCAAGACTTTTCCACATGTTGAGGACACAAAGATGCTTCCTAACACCAAGAAATGCATGGTCCAGGTGAGACGGCCCTGTTAGTTAAGCATTACAATTCTCTGTGTAAAATGCCCATGGTGATCTTGAATGGGCATAAGTAGAACATGTATTTAAGGTGATGGGAAAGTATGAGAAGACTTGCCAGGAAAAATAACACTTGACTGAGTTCATTAGAAATTAGAGTGCAAATCCTGAAGTCTAATTAGAAATTAGAGTGCAAATCCTGAAGTCTTGATTGCCTTTCCAAATCTTTTCTTGATCTTCAGCAGAGCAAGATGGAGGTGATGGGATATCCCTGGAAACGGAAACAGCACATACAAATAGAGAGTGACTGGAGTCTCTGTGTTTTACCATGTGACCATCAACTGCAGGGAATGACTGGAACATACGAAGAGTATGGAGTGGGATGGATGAGACTGCTGTGGTAGGGAAGGGCTATTTAATACACACTCTTGAATGACAGACAGATGATCTTGGACTTCAACCTATGGATGATAAGGGGGCATTTTAAGCATACGAGGTATAGTATCAGGCTTATGTTTTTAAAAGATCTCTTTGGAGAGATTATGGGTGATGGATTGGAAAGGGATAACAGTGTGGGCAGGAAGACCAATTTCACATCTTGGCAAGTGTCCAAGTAGGAAATGATGATGTCTAAACCAAAAGGAACTAACAGAATAGAAATGAAAAGACACTAAAAGAGATTTGGGAGTTAGGCAATGAAAACATATCTTTAGCCTACCCTACATCTCTCAACTTAGAAAGTTATCTCTGAATTGACAGTTCCATTCCCAGGGCCTAGTTTCCCTAGATCACAATGTCAAATATCATGCAGCTCTAATATTTCACGACTGGTCTTTCTTTATCTTACTGTTTCATGAAGGAACAGATGTCACATTAGGGGAGGAAATGCGGTCTCACCACCCATTTTTCATGCCAGTAAGACTTTCTGATATAGGTGCCCACTACTATTTAACTTGCTGTCAAGTTAATATTATTGTAGTATCACCCAAGTTGGAAATTCCATATACCATCTACAAGTACATACACTGTAATGAGTTACACAAAATATTATTATTAAACATTATTTTAGCAGATAACATTTACAAAGCTAGTGATACTGTATGACATTCTTTTCTTGTTTTCTATGGCAGCTAATTTGAGGACTCAGACAAACACACTACATATGGCTAGTAGCTTATGGGTCAAATTAAAAGACAATAGGAAAGATAAACTAGCATTATTGAGCATCCAATATGTGCCAAGACTGTTCTAGGTGTTTCTACATTTATAGTTTGTAATTTTATTTAACCCTGGTGACAACTATTTAGGAAATGTCAGGTAGTTTTTTTGAAGCTCACATAGCTAGTAGGAAGAGGAGCTAAAATCCTTACCCAGCACTAATTCCAAACTGTCTCTTCCTCTGCACTCTGCTGTCCTCCACCCACCTCCCAGTAGACATAAAAAAAAAATCTCAATTATAAAATTCTTAGCTTAAAAGAATTATGCATGTTGCAAAATATCTGCAACAAATATGACAGTCTTGATATTCTTATGTACATATTTTTTGCTTTGAAAATCATTTTAGGCCAGGTGCGGTGGCTCATGCATGTAATCCCAATCATGTTGAAACTAGTTGATTCTACTCTTCATTTCTTATAATCTTGCACTATTGCAAGTACCTTTTACCAGGTAAATTATTGAGGCCATAATAAAACTGGAGACAGGACTCATTGAAGAGTATGAATAAGAACCTCAGCAAAGGTCGGGTGTGGTGGTTCACGCCTGTAATCCCAGCAGTTTGGGAGGCTGAGGTGGGTGGATCACTTGAGGTCAGGAGTTTGAGACCAGCCTGGCCAACATTGTGAAACCCTGTCTTTACTAAAAATACAAAAATTAGCCACGCATGGTGGTACATGCCTGTAATCCAAGCTACTCAGGAAGCTGAGGCAGGAGAATTATTTGAACCCAAGAGGCAGAGGTTGCAGTAAGCCAAGACTATGGCATTGCACTCTAGCCTGGGTGCCAGAGCAAGACTCCATCTCAAAAAAAAATAAATAAATAAATAAGGAGCTCATCGAAAATGGAGCTAACTAAAAGTCAGTATTTCCAGACTGGAGATCCAACACTAATCTCGGAGAAGTCACTGGAACACAATGGAGCACAATTTCCATGTTTATAAAATAATAGTAGTAGGCTAAATTACATGAAAGTTTTATTCCTGCTCTCATTCTCACTTATTGTGATCCTTCTGATCTCATGTTACATATCAATCTTGGATGTAACAATAAATTTCCTATGGTAGAAAACCTTATTTTTCTATGAACTTTTGAAGAGATCAGCAAACACTCTGCACCATAATATACACATCTAGAAGAAGCAAGGGCTTTAATTTTCAAGCTTTGTGTCTTGTTTCTCAAGAAGAGAGGTCTAGGCCACAAACAAACATCTTTACTTCCATAACACAATCAGGACAGAAGGCATGCATTGTTAATAGCAATCTTTAAGCAGAATGACTGACAATGATCCTTTAAATTTTGACCCATATGTACGTCAGTACTAAGAAGGATTTTAAATAGTTGAGACTTTTTTGGATAAAATTTAATGTGTATAAAATATCCTGCTAAGTTAAGATTAAATATTAGAAGTTTGGCTTTTATCCATATGTATGAGTTTCTTGACTCAGAAATAACCTAAAACTTAAATTCTGTTTGGCCTCCAGAAAACTCTATAAAAAGAAGGAAAATATTCTACATTAATAATGCATTTATAGACCACTATCTCTATTCATAAAGGTATAGCACTGTCTGTGCAACATGCAGCCAATTCAAACCCCACTATTTATGGGTTATATTTTCATGTGATGTGTAGGGTCTTTTCTTCCGGTACAGAAACAGGTGTGCCAGAAAGTCATATCTTCTGGCATAGGAATAACATCCCCATTATCACATATGAGAAATGAACCAAGGTTTATTGCTAGAATTTTCAGAAGCTGTTATTCGTAAAGTCAAATATTAATGACCAGCCACAACCAGGTTGCTCTCCTATGGCTATGCAACTGGCAAAAGAGAAGTTTTCCATTAAAATTGGACATGCACACTCTCTCTTCAGTCATATCCTCTATCCTTATTCATTTTTCCCACTATGTAAATCTTCCCAATTTTCAGCACTTTTTAAGGACTATTCAGCCTTCAGCATTCTGCATTTTTGTTTTATCTGGCAAAAGTAACACAAATAATGAATCTGTAATAAAGATAAAAAGTAGAGAATGGAATGCAAACAGTCAAGGGTCAGAGGTGAGGGCCATAGAAGGGGTTTCACTGGGTCACACAGGACCCAGGAGAGGGCATCCTGCAGGTACTCTGTAAACGGACTTCAGTATAAACCAGATTGTTCTTGAAAATGGACAATTTGAAAAAATAGGCAGTTGTTGACTCATGAAAGCCTGTGTTAGAAGCCACCTACCTACCAAAAGTTTTCTCAATTCAAAGCCCTTTGCTACTTTGAAAACTTTCTGACCCCAGAAACCTCCCCATTCTCATCATCATTTTGGGAGCCTTAGAGTTGTCACTCCTCAAATTTGCTTTTAAACCTTCTTTCCATTTGAATGATGTTTCCTTTCATCTTTACACACCAGGTTCTCATAGGAAAAGAAGCTGCTGCTAACCTGAAACTCCTGCTATCCCCTTCAACCACTGAGATTATTAACACCTGGGGTTTACAACGGGCCTATGACTATGGATTTTCTAAAGCTTCTTAATATGGTCTTAAGATACATTTTTTAGCTAAATAGAGAACTTTGGTATGATCCAAAACATTGTTTAAATGCAAAACTAAAAAAAATATTGAAAATTGGTCCATAAATTGAGTGACCAGGTAATTTTTCATCTAAAATAGGGCAATTTTGAGGCCAAATTGGGCTAAAGACAAAAATTATATTTGGAAATATTTCTTGGCCAAGAAATTATTTTTATCAGTTGGCCTATAAAATAGTCCTATTCAAAACTTATTTTTACAACTAAAATTCATCTCATAAAATAAAAATTGTATAATTCATGTTTGTCAAAGCATGGCTACTAGCTTCTTCTTTAATCATTCAAACCTTACAAAATAACATAAGCAGAATTATTCCTGCTGAATATCACAAATGTTAATCAGTTTTGTGGCTATATCACTTATTAATACAATATAAAGATATTTTTATGAAAAACATATTCTTTGTTTCAGCGGGGTCTAAATATTTTAGCCTTTTTGATAGAATTGCCTATAATCTTTAAAACTGAATTGTATAGTTTATAAGTTTCAAATTTTTGGCATCTTTAATTTATCTTTCTCAAGAGACTGTAATATTTTTGGTTGAGAAATAGTCTTTACAACTATGGTGCTACCTGGTAAGCTCAGAACAATTTTTGCAAAAAGCAGAATATTTTCACTTATAATTTTTAGAATATTGAAATGAGTAACTATTTTATTCCAAATATTTCATGATTACTGTCTTTTATCTCCTTTCAGTGGACTCCACTTTGGCGAACATTTTATGTAACACAAATGTCAAAAGTGTTCTTTGTTTTTGACTCTTCAAAATTTACCAGATTTAGATGCTGCAAAGTCATATGACTTCTCAGTTTCTTTCCGTTCCAGTCTATAGTACTATGTCTTCAACTTCACTAATTTTTTTCACCTGCACTATGTAATCTGCCATTAATCCATCCAAATTGTGGGCTTTTAAAAATATCAAATGTTTTCTGTTTTGTCTCTAAAATTTTAGTTTGCATGGTTTTTATCTTTTTAATTTACCTCTTCATTATGTTTACACTTTCCTCTTCATATTGGAAGTACATTCTTTAATGTTCGGAGTCAGTCTCTGTTTATTGATTTGCCTTGTGGTCCCTTTGCTACATTTTTGCATGCCTAGCAATTTTCATTTGGATGCTTGTCATTAGTAATTTGAACATTTTTTGGCTATTGGATTTTGTCATATTATTTGAGAGTGTATTGGACTATGTTTTAGCATGAAGTTAAGCAAAATACTTTTGAGACTCATTTGTACGCTGTGTTAGAATGACTAAAACGTAAACTTTAGTGTAAGCCTAGTTTAGTCCTATAACTAAGATAATACCATTTTGATGTCTCTATGTGATGCTTTGTGTATTACAATGCCTCTCCACTCTGGCTAATGCAAACTATTCCCAGTTCTGTGTGAAGTCCTTGAGTTGTTTAACCTATGACTTTCCATTGGTTAGTTCCTCAGCTTTGTAGAGTTTCACCTCATACATGTACTTATTCCAATGAAACATTAAAGAAACTCCTGTACATGCAGCACTTGTGTGTGTGTGTGTGTATGACAACTTCATCTCCGATATTTTGCCTCACAAATTCTAGCCACTTTATCCTCCTTTATTTAGAGGATAAAGTGATCCTCTAAATTTTATCATTTATTCTCAAATCAGTAATACCTATTTGAGTTCTTCCTTATGCTGCAGACTGGAAACTTCCTCTACTCAATTACTTGGGAGATCTGCAGAATTCTCATTTTGTTTCTTTATTGCCTGCAGTCCAATGTCTGAAAGACAGTGTTCCATATATGCATGGAACATTACATATCATTATATCTCTATCTCTATCATATATCTCTTTATCTCTATCTGTATCTATATAGATAATCAGAGTTTCTAATTATCTGATTAAAAACAAGTGCTCTATTCCTGTTTCTCAAGCAAGTTGATAATGAATATGTAGCTTGAACAAAATGTTTGTCTTGTTTCTAATCAGAGGGCAATTTCTATAGCAGTTACTCTTCCTCATACATGGGGTCAGAGGTCCACTTATTGAATATTTTGATAAATGATTTCCAACTAATTAGAAAAAATATAAAAATTCTGAAAGCTAATTTGCAAAATAGTTCAATATTGCTCTAGATTTTCAAACACTCCTAAAGTATGATTGATAAGAGGAAGCTAAGAGAGAAATTTTGAATTGCCTTGCTGAAGTTTCTTTTTTTTAAACTGTAATCATCAGTCACATACCTAAAACACTGTATTTTATTTACCCTAACCTTGTTTATGTAAAGAATTTAAAAATTTTGACAATAGTTTAGATTTTCATTGGTAAAATATCAAGCTTGGTTAGGTTTTTAAGAGATCGTTATTTAATGTTATTAACTTTATAATTAAATATTATTTATAAAAATTTAGGGATATTGTGTACTCTGTTAAGTAATGGTAAGTACATTCCTGCTCTGTAAGATGTTATGTTCCACCAAAATTTAAATTTTTATATCTATACAAAACCAAATTATTTTATTATCAGTGTTACATTTTTACCAATATTTATAATAAATAGCTTCCACAATAATGCCCTGCTTTCTTTTTTGGGCAATTTTATTTTTCAAAGCTTTGATTTCATAAATTGAATGAAAAATATTGAAGAATCATTAGAATTTACTGATTTTTCTGTTTGAAGCAATTAAGCATACTGTATCATTAGAGCAAGAAATTATACTAATGGAGTCAAGAAATAACAACTATTACCTCACTCCTGAATGTTTAAAAATAATACAGGAAATTGAAAATTGATTTACAAATTTTTAAATCATAGTTTATCTAAATAAAAAGTCACATTTCATAGAGTATTACACAAATGCACCTTCTGCAGCTGCACTTCTTAAATTGTTCCTTTTGGTTTTATTTTTTATTTGTTTTGGTCAATAATAACTACATTTTAAAGTAGAAACTGCTGCTTCTTTAACAGCATTGTGCTTTCAGTGTTCTTCTATGATTTTACTCTGTCCCTTGATGAATATTGAATATTGACAAACATTTTGTTCAAGCTACATATTCATTATCAACTTGCTTGAGAAACAGGAATAGAGCACTTGTTTTTAAAATTCACATGCACACTTGTTTTTGAGCTCATTTCAGCCAATAGTGTTGATAACAGAATTGAAATATGTAACAAAACAAATAAAAACATAGTGAAGTTGCAATGTATAATAATTGACAAAATCTCTGCAGCAAAAGCATTGAGAGTTTAAAATGCTGTATGGAAGACTGGTCCTCTCTATTTCCTGAACATATTTTATTCACACCTAACTGCTGATTTCTCACATTTTCCCCTAGCTCTATCTTCTAAAAGCTCTGTAGCTTCATGCATGTCACCAGCTACAGCACTAACTACAGCACCCATGACTGGTGTGCCAAGTGGCAGCAATGTTGAGTATTTCTCCCTTTACCTCCCAGACCAGAAATTTAGGTGTCATTTACAACTGGTATCCGTGAGGGCCCTACACACTTTTCTTAAAAGGGAAGCGCTAGTTGAATCAGAAAAGGGCCTGAAAAAGAGAGATGGGTTATCAGTTGTATTTCATATATATTTAACCATGTGTTCAAAGTAAAAATTATATTTACTTTCCATGCATTTCTCACACAACCAGAAGAAACTAAAGCATGAGAGAAGCTAAATGACAGACACTAAAGCAAAGTACAGGTGTAACCATTCATCCTTACTCATATAGTAAAACTATAGAGAATAATAATTCATTTAAAATGAAAAAGCAGAAACAAACAGTATCTTGTTGACACAGCAGACATAAACCAAGACTGTCCCTGGAAAACAAGAAAGAACTGTATTTGTAGCAGCCACTGTCAGGGCCTCATCAACATGTCCCGACTCTTACTAGTTCAGTGCACACAACCTCATTTCCATTTGCCAAAACCAGCACGTCTTTTCAGGACAGCTTTCAGTGCCCCTGAGGCTTTCCTGCTCTATGACTTGCCAGAAATGTAATATTGTCCCCCAGGAGCAGTATTCAGGCAATAACTGTTTGGAGTTGGGGCATAAATTTCTCTGCTCCCTCGCAGCTCACACGAAATAACTCTAAGTTACATGTTTTACATCAGCGATCAGAATTTCCCCAGAGGAATTAAACTCTAGATACCTAGAAGGAAGTTGGACAAATGACACTTCATTTCTTCTCTTGTCACACTTCACTATTCCTCTTTCTTTTCTCCCTATGCTTGCACCTGCAAATACATTACTTGTACATGACTCTTTGTATCAGGGTGTGTCTGGTAGAAGCCAAACCAAGATAGTCTCCCAATATATAACAGATGTAAGGAAAACTTGGTAGGCATTGTTTCTTTTGTACATCTTAAGCATCCTCTCTGTCAGTATTTTGACATATTCAAGTCCTGAGACACATATTAGTAAAATCCATATAGTGTTGCATTAGAAACCAATCTTTTTTTTTGAAAATTAACTTTTATTGAGTAATATACTATCCTATGTCCTTGAACTAATAGTAGCAACATGAATAGCAAATTATCTCCCTGTATGGGTACAAACATGGATATTCTGGCTTTCTTAGCAAGCATGAAGTCAGACTAAGGGGTGTTAGATGAAATAAATACTCATCTTCTGGGAAAGAGTCAGTCTCTTGAGTATGAAGCTCTGAAAGCAAAAATCATTATGAATAAACATCAAAGCTAATTTGTTAACTCACCAAAGAAGTATAGCTTTTATGAGGATTATAATATTGCTGTCAGGATGACCAGTCTATCTTCTCCCAATTTCCCTACATGGGAAACCAAATTACATTCACAGGATTGTTTCTATCATTCAGTGATACAGTTAGGCTTTGTGTCCCCACTTAAATTTCACCTTGAATTGTAATCTTCATAATCCCCACGTGTCAAAGGAGAGATCTGGTGGGAGATGACTGGATCATGAAGGTGGTGTTCCCCATGCTATTCTCATGATATTCAGTTAGTTCTCAGGACATCTGATGGTTTTATAAGTGTCTGACAGTTCCTCCTTCACACATTCACTCTCTCTCACCTGCCACCATGTGAGACATGTCTCTTTCCCTTCCATCATTACTATAAGTTTCCTGAGGCCTTCCCAGCTATGTGGAACTCCTGAGTCAATTAAACCTCTTTTCTTTATAAATTACCCAGTGTTGGGCAGTCATTTAAAGCAGTGTGAGAACGGACTAATACACTCTTACTTTTCACTTTTATTATGTACCAAGCATTCTGATATTGAAAATATAGGATATGGACACTTTTTTTTATTATTAAAGTTCTGGGATACATGTGCAGAATGTGCAGGTTTGTTACACAGGTATACACATGCCATGGTGGTTTGCTGCACCCATCAACCAGTCATCTACATTAGGTATTTCTCCTGTTTTCCCTCCCCTACTCCTCAACCCCCTAACAGGCCCTGGTATGTGATGTTCCCCTCCCTGTGTCCATGTGTTCTCACTGTTCGACTCCCAGTTATAAGTGAGAACATGCAGTGTCTGGGGAAATGGATACTTTCATAGATCTAACAAATTGCCATTAATCAAATGATCATGCTATATGAGTACATGTCTTACAGTGAAATAAGCTACTGAAATGAAGGTACTGCATTCTGTGAAATTATAAAACAAAAAAATCTGATCTTAACTGGTAGTCAGAAGGTGTGTATCTGATCAAAGGGCAATTAAGCTGAGATATGAAGTGTGTATAGGAGTTAAGCAGTCAAAGAGAGGAATTGCAGGAAAAATATATGAAGGTCTTGAGGAAGGTGGAAAGACAGCACACTAAAAGAACTGAAAGAAGGTAAGTTGGGTCAAGAGTAGAAAGCAGTAGAATGGTAATAGGCCCAGATAGGTTTGGTAATTATACGTTTATAAAAGGTCAAACTGCTATAAATCATGGCAATCACTTGAAGACCTGAATTGGGGAAATATTTAGAAGACCAACATTGGGGAAAGTTGTTTGTATTGTATATCCAGGGTTGAGATTTTCTTAGATCAGTAAAGTTGAAGGGCAAGATTGATGGTAAGGTAAATTGAAAGGTAGAAGGGCAAATGAATGTTATAATTTTAATGCTAAATGGAAAAAAAGTGAAGACAAGAAAGAGCAATGAATGAGGAGACACGAGGAATTAAAAACAAGACAATTAAACAGTTCCTTAGGTGTGCAAGTCAACAATTCAATGATATGTAGGTATAATAGCCTGAAGTATCCATCCCAGCAGAGATATGCTTGCCAGGGTTGCTTTAGGAGTCACTTTTTTCTAGGTCTGCTAAGAGAGTAACAGATGGTTTCCTTTCTCTTTCTTTATCCATAGGAGTTTGTCTTTAGAAAAAAAGAAAACTCTATTGTTTTAGTGGGTTTCCATGAAGAAGTGAGAATAAATGAATATTCTTCATCTATTATCAATATTTGAAAGTAATCCTCCTTCCCCATTTTAACTCCACAAATAATGCTTATTATTCTGATATTTCTCATTTCTGCTGACTCTCCCTAGTGCCTTGTATTCTTGTGCATTTGATTTTATTCATTTATTTGAATATGTATGTATTTGAGCTCATATTTTGTTGGGCTTGATCTCTGCATATATTGAGGGTCTGAATTAGAAATACATTCCTCCAGGAGGAAATTTTATTGGCTTCCTCCAGAACCCAGGAGTGCACAAAGATGAAAACTGTTTATCATCTATCAAATTCATATCCCTTTGATGCAGATCTTCAGCTTTCTTGTGCATTATAAGATTGATGCCATTATTTGCTTCAGAGATAGTCCTCTTTTTTGTGTTACTGTTTCTTATTAAATTTTAGCTTATGTTTTTTCTGCTCTCCTATTTTCTGACATGCTAGCAAGCCCAGTAATGTATTACAATAGTTTGTTTTAATGTATGCAGACTCTATTACATCTTAGGAGAGGCCTGTTATAGTGTCTATCCTGTTATACTTGGGAAGAGAAATCTGGTAGAACTCTGTTCTCATTTTTGAAATGGAGTAGGAACGGTAAGGTCATATAGATGCTTTAACAGAAAGAAAGTAGGTTTTGACATCACAGTGAGTTCAGGATTAAAATCTTAGTTTTACTGCTTATCAGTAGGAATAACTTAAGCTACTTAAACTTAATAAGTCTCAAGTTATTCATGAACAAAGTGAGGAAAGTAATTGTGCACTGCAGAATTGTGTGAGGACTAGAGATAATATATGTAAATACTTAGGAAATAATCTTCCCTTAAACCTGACTTTCTTCTAGTATGTCCTATTTTGGTATCACATGTGTGTGTGAGATTGATCTGGGTGCTAACACCTAAGTATATGATCACAAAGTGGTTTTACTGTTTCATAATTCACAAAGAGTTTTCAGTCCCAGAAGCATGTATAGTTTAATTTTATTTTCTTGGCTCAATTAGTTTTGCCTTGGTAGATGTGTGAGTGAAAAAAATAATAATTGCAGATGCAGCTGGAATAAAAAATACCCAAAAAGTTGTGTCTCATAGCAGAGGCAGATTTTTCTTTTTATTCTGGTACGCTCTAGTATTAGAGTGCTACCAACACAATAACCAGACTTTCAACATTTGAAGAGAATGGTTAATTAGAAGTTCAAAATCAACTTTCACAAAGCCATGTGTACAAGTCTGACCTGGCTCTGATACAAGCAAGGGTTGGCAGGGTTAATAGTGAGAAAATGTCTAACACTGCTTTTCTTCAATGAAGGTCTGCCTGGCCCAGGGCCCTAACCTCAAGTCCTCTGTCTAAAGCCAAAGAATATATGACAAATAGCAGCTCACACCTGACAACAGTCAGGGCTTTAAACTCAACAGGGCAGGGATTTGAAATTCTGCCAATCCTTGCATTTTTTTCTGATTATATGTATTTTACAAGTTTATAAGGGCTCCAAAGTGGAGGCACAGTTCCACGGCTCCTTGTGATTTGGCACTGAGCTTCCAGAACTGACTGTGGCTAAATCTCAATTAGCCAGAACTTCCAAAATTCCAAATTTTAACTTAATTTTGTCTAAATATGTCACTTTGGGAAGAAATGGAGAAAACTCTACACAAAAAATTGCAAAAGGAATGAATTTATTTGTGACACAGTGTAAGTTAGAGACTAAGAGGGAAGACTGGATCTAGACTGCTTGGTTTACGATCTTGCTTTTGCCTACTCGTGAGCTCTGTAACCTTGGGGAATACAATGAACCTTGATATGCCTCAGTTTACTTTGCTATAAAGTGGTAATGAAAATAGTAACTACAGGGTTGTTGAGAAGATCAAACGAATTTTTAATAGTACCTCACACACTGTAAGCACTCAATATTATTACATTATTTTATTATTTGCTAACATGTTACAGGATTTGTGTTGTGTAAATAATTTCATTCGATGTTTCTCCATAACTTCAATGCAGTTCAGGAGGATACTGCCTTCTCCACAAACTCTCAAGACTTTTGATTAGCAAAGTGTCTTTTTCTTAAGTCTAATGTTTTTCATTTCCTTTCAAATCTTTTCTTTCTTCACAATTTCCTATTGTGGGAGGTGACCACCACCATCTTCTTAGTTTTCCAAGCCAGAAAACCCAGAAATTACTAATCCTCTCTCCGTCAGTTAATTATCATATCATACCAATTCTACTTCTGAATTAAACCGCTCACATCTAACAATAAACCTTGCTAATCTCCTGTCTTCAGAGCAAGCACAAGATCTTTTGATTTGCAGGCGTATGCATGCTTCTTCCCTGACTGAAATAAAACCTCAAATGACTATGATCTAAAAGTTTCTTTCCAAGATTGGGAGTATCTTCTTGTCCTTCTCCCCTGGATCTCAATAGGATGGAAATGGAAGATAGAAGAGGAGAGGCATAAGAAAAAAGGCAGAAAATCAAAGTGAAATAGAGGGGGACAAAAAGGAAGAAGAAAAACTGAGCTTGAGTTCTAATTTTTGTGTGGAGTCAGAAGCTAGTAAAGTTTGTGAGATGATTTATGCAGCACAGGTTGCAGTCTGGAGAAACAACCATTTTAGATGTGTACATAGCCCCATGTGGTCAAAATATTGGGTTACTTCCCCCACAACAAGAGATGTATACAAATTCCTTTCAGCTTAGAAACAATTTGGATTTTCTCCTCGATTATCTAATGTAAATGCTCCTTCTCCTTGGAGGAGAGTAGGTAGGGGATATTATAGTGATGGGAAAGGTTAGTATTTCAGATAAAAGAAGACAATGGTTGTTATCTTTACAGTACATCTTATTTTACTTCAATATCCTTTTCCTTCAATTCATAACCAGTTCTCTTAATCAACAAGAAAACTAGATGCCACATATTTTGATTATCCATTCTAATACATTGATGGTGTTTATTTAGTATTTTATTTTACCAATGAGTTATATTCCATTGGAAATACAGTAAAAAGTAAAATCAACAAAATCAGCATTCCTTTGTTCTTTCCTAGTATCAGTTGTTACTTCTAAGAATAGTTCCCAGAACTACAGATATAATAATAGTAGTAATAATAACAGAAAGAGGAGGAAGAATAAGAGTAAAGAATAACAATAACATAGGGGAAGAAGAGGAGAAAGAAGAAGTCATTCACTCAAAAACACATATACAAAACATAAATCAAGCACAGTTCTGACAAGGAGTAGGTGTCGAATATATTTGCCTATTACATCTCCCAGGAAAAATGTGATTTCATTCTTATTTCTCTAGAATGTGTGACAGTGTGCTCTGCACATTGCTGGTGTGGAACCGTGCAGATAACTGACTATGCTTTAGTCAATTACATAGTTACTTGTAACATTCTGCTGCAACAAAAGAAATTATGCTCCTTTTCAAAATGTCCTCAAAAGTTGGATAATTTCTGAGGACTATAAATTCATTTCTCATTGCCCTAAATAATATTCTGTGTGAGTGTGTGTGTGTTTAAAACAACAGAGGATTACTAATACAAATTTTATATACAAGAAACATGGAAATCGCTCCTCTATTTATGTAAAACACATTGACAAGAACATACGGTGAAATTGCAAGTACTGTCCATTCCTCATTCTTGGCTGTGCCACCATTTTGCCTCAGTTAATATAATAAGAAATTCCAAAAAGACCTCAATTCACTAAATAAGTGAGAATCCCTAGACTGGAGGAAAACTGAAAGCGGGGTTACAGGGGGAAAATTTCTACTGTTCTTTTAGAATTCTTCTGCCTATCTGACACTTTGTTGCCACAGCAGCGCCAGATTAGAAAAGCAATTCCAGTGATGTGCCATGCCATTCTTGGTGAAATTCCTCAGACAAGTGGCTTGCTCATTGTCACATGGTTGGTGAGTGGAAGAGAGGATTACATTGGAATTCATGTCATTTTAAAATCTTCCACACCAGTGTTTTTCAACTTATTAGAGGCAAACCACTGGAGGCTTGCAGTAAAATTGTAAAAGAATCCTCAAATCCTTGTACACATATGCATTTCCTTGATCTACCAAACAAAAGATACTATGATTATCATTATTTTCATTCAGGAAGTCTACGAAATTGGTTGACACTTAAAAGGAATACTTTTTTCACTAAGAAATTTAAACAAATGAAAGGAAACTATGGTTCCATTCGTGTGGTTCTCATATTTTGGAGTTTGATCAATATCAGTCTTTATACATTTTTAGAACTTAAAATAATAGCCTTTCAAACTAAATAATTTTAGTTTCATGGAAAACTCATTTCATGATTCCACCCCTCCTAAATCAGTGAAAATGTTATAATGGGCCAGCACTGGTATAAAGAGTGGTGTTTGAGAACCCTGGTGCTCTCATGCCATGCAGAAGAATGAAAGAATTCAATGGTGCATGCACACAGTAAATCATGAGGGTGTGTTTCAGGAAAGGAAACATCCATTTGAGAGTTTGTTATCTCACTCTGGGCTGACTTGTTACTGGCATCACTTGTTGATTATTATAGCCAGCCAGCCAAGTGCTAGATCCAGCTCTGAGAATTGTCACCCTAAGCTTACCCATGGAAATGGCAACTCAGAAAAATAATCCATGTTCTTCCTAACTTAGGAATGACTCATCCTTGTGGGTTGTGAAGGAAGGAGAAGAAATGGGCTTTCATGTATTTTGCTTGGTCTTCTTAATCCCTCATTCTGCATGAGTGCGCCAAGGAGTATAAATACGTGAGGTTAGTTACCAAAACCAATCCAGGCTTAGGGAAAAAAAATGTGGCAAACTTTGAAAGACTAGCTGATTCATTCATTCAATACACATTTGCAGAGCACCTTGTACATACCAGAGACTGTGCAAAAGACATGGCAATTAAAAACAAACAGGAATACAGCAGAAATAATCTCTGCCATCAAAAGATATTATGCTAAGTTGCCACGTACTGCAGAATTTCCTTTTGGAGATCTGAATAATATTCTATTTTATTTCTATACAACATTTTCTTTACCCACTCATCCACTGATGGACACTTAGGTTGCTCCCATCTCTTGGCTATGGTAAACAGTGCCGCAATGTACATGGGAGTGCTAGCATCTCTTTGAGATTCTAATTTAAATCCTTTTTGGTAAGTCTTCACAAAGTGAGATGGCTGAATCATATGGTAGTTCTATTTTTAATTTCTTAAGGAATAACGTGAAACTTTTTTCCATTTTGTCATCTCAAAGATATTGACCCTTGTATGCCATCTATCATCTTAAGATGGAACCAAACCCTCTCCTGTCAGGAAGGGTCTTCACCTGTCAGGAGAAATTGTTCCCCTGCTGTGGCCTTGTAAGGCCTTTTCTCCTCAGCTAGATAAGCAACATAAACAAGGACAGGACAACATAAATTATCCTGTTGGAAAATATTCACATACATGTGGCCAGGCAAGGAGCCAATGCTAATCACAGTCTCCAGCACCTGCATACCCTCAGCTGGAGGGCTCAGCTCTCAAAAAGAAATTCACAGGAGACCTGTCAGCACCTTGCCATGTGCCTTGGGATAAGGCTATCTAGAAACTTGCCTGCATGTTTCCCACATGCTACAAGGCCTGCTTCTCAACAGTAACATAGTTTTCTGATGCTGTCGTTCCAAACTGCAGCACAAAAGAACCCTTCAGAACCTGGGCTAGGAGGTGGGCTGAAATCTGAACACCCCCCAAAGTTGAAAGGAAGCACTTGTGTGACACTCAGAGATAGATGTGAAGAGGAAGTGCTCCTGTTGAACAAAGACAACCTTCAGGGCCGGCTTCATAACAGGTAACCTGTACAGTTGCGAAGTGCCCCACTCTCAGAAAGACCCCATGCTTGGTTCAGCACTTTGCTGTCACCCTCTAGAAATTACTAATTTTTTTCAACAAGGAAGAGTTTGCAGTTTCATTTTGAGCTGGGTCTCACAAATTATGTAACCTGTCCCTATCACTTTCTCTGCCAAAGGGGAAATGAAGAACACAATTAGGGTCCTGGAGTACCAAAAGAGCAGGTGCAATGGAAGCATGGGATGTAAAACAGGAAATCAAGCACTGTTTCCCAAGCAGGGAGCCCATAATTTAAATTTCTCAAGCCATTATAAAGTTCGAAACTCTGAAGCACCCACTCTATTTTATTGCTCAGTGGACATCAGAGGGCTCTTTTCTATTCCTTTAGTCTAGAAGAGTGGCCGCAAAAACATGCAATTATAACCACATAAAAATGTACCACACAGGAGTCAAAGCTGCGGTGCTGAAACACTTCCTCTCTACCAATGTTCATGCCATTTCTCAAATGAGAGACTGCTTTCCTATATTGTGTTTTCTTTCTTTTTACAATCTCAACCCACTATTCAGATCCCTCTCAACTGACATTTAAGTTGTCCTTGTCGTGATGCTACTATCATTCCTTCCTGGTAAACGTTTTTTTGCATCACCATCACCTTGACTTTCATCAGGACTGCCTACATAATTTGTAGGGCCTGATACAAAATGAAAATGTGGACTGCTTCTTTAAAACTCCGTAAAAATTTTAAGGCAGCAACAGCAAGAGCCTTACACTAAGGATAGGGCCCTTCTACATGTGGGACATATGTGACCATGCAGGCTGAATGCCCATGAAGCTGGTCCTGATTTTCATTGGCTTGAATTGGGTCATGTACCCATTTCTTAACCAATCGCTGTTAAGTGGGCTGACTGACTTAGACTAAAAACAGCGCCCCTGGAGTTGGAGCTAAGCGAACTTCCCGAGTTGCATGGTATCTGGTGACAAAGATTCATGAATAAAACTAGACTCCTTTTGAGTAAATGTGAGGAGTGCACTGTTTCTGGGTATGCCAAAAACAGTACCCACTATACCATATATCCCTGACTCAGAAGGAGGAGCTCTGGTTGCTTATGGCCTTTGTTATTCATGGTCTTGAAGAATTATTCAAGTCCCACCTACTCAAATCTGTCTACTTTTCATTCCCAGGCTCCCATGTACCTCAAATCTGCTGCCAATGCTTCCTGGAGGTACATCCAGTGACAAAACAATATGATTCCTGTCCTCCTGATGATTATCCTCAAATTTGGGAACCAGAACTAACAGACATTTAAATAAATAAAACTCAAGAAAAACATTAAAATTAAATATACCAATGAACAACATATTTGTCTTGAGAAATTATAGCATTATTGAATCAGCAATAATGCTCCAAGGTGGGTAGGGTATTCAATAAAAGTTTAGGAGGAAATGGATATCACGGTCAAGTGGTCAGGGTTGGGTGGTGTAAAATGCAGTTTGGGACAGAAGAGTGGAATTGACAATCCTTAGTGGCAGGATACTCCTACAGCAACTTTTGATAGTAGGGTAAGTCTTTTTTGAGAATCAAACAGGTTTGTTTGGGTAGAGCAGACTGCAAAGGTCACCTGAAGACATCAGTGGTAAAAGGAAAAAACTGTGCAGCGGAAAGTCATTACTAGGAAATTAGATATGATACAAAAGCAACAGTAGAGTTCCTAAAGATGTAAAGAAATTATGACTTTCTATACCTCTGTGGAAATGGAGTGCTTCATTTCTGTTCTTCCTTTCAAAGCATTTTCACTCTTTCTTCGGTTATTCAACATGCTGTTCAGCCTTTAAGAACCAAGCTCAGGCTATATGGCTGTCAAGCAGCCTTCCTTACTTTCCAGTCCCTCTCACCTCCAGTTGAAAGGGAATGAAGAAAAAGACCACCCCTTCTCCATGACCTCAGTGTACTCTGTGAATATTGTTTTGGAATTATTTACTAGGTTGTCTCTCACTCACTGGACTGTAAGCACCTTGATGCAGAAACTCCACCTTATTCCTCTTCATCACTCTGTGCCTTGTTAATTGATCAACAGGTAATAAGAACTCAAAAATCTCTATTGAAGTAATTTGCTCAGAATATACATGGGAACAATCAATTTTAACACTTTGTGTATATAATGGCTAAACAATGCTCAGAAAAAGATAATAATATGTATAAAGACTGAGATATTTTCATTCTATTAATGACCTGAAAGGGGACATTGGATTGCACATAGATGAATAGGAGAATGCTGTTGAAGATGACTTCAAGATTCCTTGCTTTGAAACCTAGAATGACACGTAATAGATCCTCTTTATCTGGCCCCAGGGTAAACGAGACAAAGACAAGAGAATGACAGGATTTTCTTTTCAAGCTTATGAAACCACCTCCTGCCTTCTCTTCTTTGTCTCTGTCAGTTCCTTTACTTTAGGCTTATATCAGAGGCTTGAATAGTGCACCCCAGCATTTGAATATTTATTTTTTTGTTCCCTAAAAGTCTTTGAAATTCATAGTTTATTTTAGTTATGGAATGGAGTCAATAAATGTTTGTTGAGTACATACGTCCCTCAATCCCAGCATGAGTGAGATCAAGTGGAGAATTACCTTTAGTTCCTGTATGGCTGATTTGTAAATATTCACAGTGTTTGATAAATGGATAATTTAACTCCAGTCAACCCATATCTCCAAGCTGCTACTGAACAAGCAAAGGCAATGACCCCCAGATGGAAATGGAAAGTGGCTTCTTAAGGTGGCACTTAATAAATGCTTCTATAGGACAGTAGCAAACCTGAAGGTTTTCCTAATTCTCCTTGACATCTAATTTTACCCTTTGGTTTTTCTCTTCATGCTGATCTTCATGTTAATTTGGGCTTGATTTCAACATGTTGGTGTGCCCATGTGCATGTGTGTGTAGGTATGTGTGTGAAGGGAATTGGATGGTATAAAAAGTCTATGACTTAACCCTACTTTGTTAAGTGGGATTTTTCCATACAGAGGCTTTCTCATTAATTTTTTTCCTTTCCTGACACATATAAATCAGTAAATGATTGCTGAATTACAACATCATTAGGAGATAACTAAATTTTGTTAAGATTGGATTATAAAAATCACAATTTCTGCATTTATTTCATGGTTCTGGGTAAATGCTTAGTGGTCATAATAGTAAAATAATCCAAATGCCTGAAATATATGAAAAAACAAGATTCTAAATCTAGAGTCTCTACTTTATGTCATCAGTGTAAGATAAGACTGCTGCATTAAGATCAATATAGTAAGACAATACATAAGAACATATGTGCAAATTATACTAACTCTAAAGAAATGTTTCTTTGTACCGTAATTTTCAATGTAATTTTTGTTAGTTTTACCCAATTCAAAAATTTTTAAAAACTTTAAAGACATACTTTGAATTTCAATGACCTTCTGTAAAGAAATAACAGCATTCATATTCGGGCTTTGGTGGAGAACATCTTCCGCAAGTGGCTCCAGCTGCAAGAAGAGTAGATAACAATATGAGCAGAATATTATGACTTTATAGTAAGTCTCACAGAAGCAAAGCAAATTGAAACAACCTAATCCTCAGGAAAAGCTTGCTCCAAGAACTAGTTAACATTTTGCTGATATTAGTTCTAAAAGTGTAGCCAGAAAATAACTGTTTTGCATCCATGTAATTGAATTCCAAGGGGCTTTTCCATTGGTCGCAAGACTAATCTACGAAGTCCCTGAAGCAGGTGCATGTCTGTGTATTATTCATTACAAATCTGAGTTATTTGTGTAATTTTTGTAGGTTCCTGACAAACCAAATTCCATCATGTCTGTATATGCAGCTGGGCCCTGCAAACAAAACCTCAGGGAAGTTGCTATAGACAGAAAGTGGGCAGTCTATTATCCATACTTTTGCAGTGTTTTTACAACTAACCATCTTACACATTTGAACACTTCACGAGACAAAGCCAGGAGACACAGTTGCTGTTATTCAAAGGCCATTGAATAAAGTAGTAGAGAAAAGATTCAAATAACCAAATGTAAAGTAACGGTACAGTTTAATTTAACTTCTATTTTATTCATAACTATGCGGATGTCTGTGTGTAAGCCCAGGCCAAATTCCTACCTTGCAAATCTATCATGATCTTCTGGAATTACACTAATTTTTCATGGAGAAGCTCAGCAAACACTGTTTTGTAAGAAATGAAGAGAAGCTTTCAATAATTTATGGAGCCTAATTGTCAGACCTAAGTCTGATAATGCATCCTTCAGAACGCTGTGGCGATTAGCTTGGCATGTTGCAGTAGAAAATGCATGGCTAGGGCCCCTGCAAATAAAATAGTTGTCCAGCTATTGTGACCCAAAAAGCAAATAAAATCATAGTAACAAAAGGATTAACAAAAAAGTAGTTTTCCTAGAAATGTTAAGGTTAATCATCTCAAATATGAACTGGTGATCAAACTATAATCTGGTGTGAATGGAAAGCAATGTCACTAGATGTATCAAAGCATGAACTTATCTATGTCTCTTCATCTGTAAGAAAAACTAAAAAAAAAACACAGGGATTACAGGTTTCCACAGCATATGTGAGTGAATCTCCCCTCAGGGTCTCTCTGAATTGATTATTCTATTCTTCAATCATGAAATCTAAAACAATAGCACCTTTATTCCAGATGCCATAGGATAACAGAATAGCTCAGGGATATTTATACATGAGTAAATTCACTAACTATAACTTTCCAGAGTGTTTTTCTTAGCTGCCAAAGAAAAACCTTTAAAACATCAAAAGGCTTATTTGCAATACAGTTTGGTGAGAGGAAAAAAAAATCACCATCACCAGTCAGTGGCAGTACAAGGTTCTGAAATAAACTCTTAAAATTTGTTAAAATCATTTAAAAAATCTGGTATTTCAGATTGTATCTTCAAGAATTTGTTAGTCTAGTAACACTCTCTCAACTCAGAGGAACTACTGAATCATAAACTGAAGTTTACTTGGAAAATTCTTATGCGTTAGACAAGGTTGAGTGAGCTGCTTTGCTCATAAATAATTTTTCGCTCCTTTCTTGGAGCTTAGAGAAAATAATTTTAATAGAAACCAGATAGGTTTTACTAATAAAACATCTTGAAATGACAGTCTATGTTCCAATATTTAAGAACAAAAGCACGAGGCGATATCAGCATATTTAGCTCTTCAAAAAGCCTCCCTGTGACTTTGGTGTAAAAATACTGACAAATTGAAAGGTGCTGGCTTCTGGAAAGAAAGCTATAGGCAGATCATATATGTAAAACATCTAACTTCTGAACTCTTGCACAGTGAGGTCTGGGCTATTTTAAAGACTGGGGTTACACAGAAAGCATAAGTGACTCAGTAAAATACAAACACCCCTAAACCCACAATTTAGAATCTTCGGTTAGATGCAAAAGGGTTGTATCTACCTTAAAAAGCAATCGAGAGAATTAAGGCAATTAAATTGATCATTTAAACCTACAAAACCATTTCCCTGCATGTTTTAGTTGAATGTTGTTTAGAGGATTTAACCTTCAGTAAATTGCTCCAATTTGTTTCATTTTAAGTGTATACATACAGACAGAGCTGAATTCAGAAAGTTCTCAATGTAGGTTCTTTATTTTTTCTCTGGTAGCTATGCAATGGATATTATTATCTCCATTGGTAAAAGGGAAGTGGCATTTAGAGTCTGCTTTTATAAAATTAAAGTCTTGTATGGAGGGACCACAGAATTGGGTTGTCTTTTCTAGAGAGTTATTTATTTAATCACTCACAATTATAAGCACTAACAACATCTGATTGAAGCATCCACTTAATAAATATGTATGAGTGTTGGTCATTATTCATAATTTAATAACTAATAATATGAAATAAATATTCATTTTTTAATAAATTTGGAGTAGAAAATAATGTGGTAGAAAATATGTGGTAAAGTTTTGCCATGTATTTAATTTAGGTGATTAGATACAACAAAAACATTGGCTATCGAGGCAAATCAGCATTATAAAAATTATTAAAAGATAAATAAGGAAGTAATTTATATAAACAAGACAACTTTTGCATGCAAAATTTACAGAAAGATAAAGCACATGCAAATGTAGGAAACAGTACACACCTATCATGCCATCTTTGTCAAGGAATACTGTTATCTAGTGTATCTTATAACTGCATGATAATTTTCGAGGATACATTAGATAACTTTAACACAATCTCTTGACACTTAAAGCTCTCATCCAGCTTAATTATATCTCAAGCTTAAGCACAAGCATTACTCACAGCACTTTTTTTACACAGATTTTCTGGATCAGTGACAGGGAAGTTTATTTTTCTACATCATTTTCAGAAAGTTGTGATAATGTATTGACATGATTCAGATGTTTGTTAAGTTGCATACACCATACACCTTCTTCTTCTAAGTATCATACTTAGAAGATACATTCTTCTAAGTATGATACTTAGAAGTATGTATCTTCTAAGTATCATACTTAGAAGATACATACTTCTAAGTATCATAGCTATTTTAAAACACCATAAAAGTCCATAAAATTGTGGCCATTATCATCTTATAAGTAATTTCCAGGTTCTTTAGAATCGGATCATTTAAATCACCAAAAATCATTTTAGTTGCCTACAGTTCATCTGTAGAAATAGGTGACGGATAATCTAAGAGATGCTGTTGAGTAAGAGTTTTAAAATTTATGCTGTATTGATGAGACACAAAAAACAGCTCACTGATTTTTTTCATTTGCATGATTCAGAACAGAACATAAAAGAAGTTAAACAAAGCCTTTGCAAACATAACAGGTGTACGAGGATGGATGTATACATCAAGCAAGCAAAGGATCTATTAAATAGTCTCGTTAGTGTTTTTGTTATGTTTTGATGTTTCCCAAATATTTTTTAATTCCCAAGTGTCTTAATATTTCTGTACCTTTATCTATTCTGTTCCCTCTTTATTATATTTTCTTCATTCTTCTTTGAATTGGTAAAACTTTATCAAGCATTCAAGGACCAGCACAAATATTGCCTTCTCCTCAAATTCTCTACCAGAGCAAATTTCTTCTACTCCTATGGCCGTTTTCCCCACAAATCCTCTTATTTACTAAATACATTATGTGGTAATAATTCATTTTTTCCCATTCTCTACTTTGTTGTGAGCCATTTAAAGTCAAAGATGGAGACTGCATAGGAAAGACATTTTTAAAATGTTGAATAAATGGAGGGTTAATTGAAGAAAAAACATGAAGAGATGACCCTTATTCTGCTCTCCATAGTTAACAAGCCAAAATAAAATGGGTTCTTCCTTTTCGTTGCCTGCTGTAATCAGGGTATGGTTTTAAGATGAAGAATCAGAACAGCAGTGATAATTCATTTTGTTTTCTAAGGTGAACTGCCCTTGCATAATTTCCAGACAATTATTCTCTCCTATGCATTGGCAGGGTTTCCTGATATGTAGGCAGATATTTCTATAGATCAGAAATGCAGGGAAATGGAAAAGAAACAAAGACCCAGGGCAAGCAGAAGCAGATTGGCCATGCCAATTATTAGAGGAGAAAAAGGTTGCTTCCAATTGAGCAGGAAGAAAAAGTAATAGCATGACTATAAAATGGCATGAGATTTTGAAAGGCATTGAAATTAATCTTTAGCCTAATTTGAGGAGAATTGGGATCATCCCAATATTTAGACCTCTAATCCATATCCATATTATTTAATTTACTTACATGTTTGTTAACTCCTCGAAAAATATTTTACAATTTTATGAATATGGTCATATTTTCAGATAGATGTAGGTATTTGTTATGTTTAAAGTTTTTGTAAATTATGTATGTGTATATACTTATACTATATATATATATATAAAATATGCATATTTATAATTTAATTTTAAAAACTTCAGTCCTGGTGTGATTCTGTCGTGTGTGCTTGTTCTCTAGAGCAGGAGTCATTTATCTCCATTTGTCTTCTCTCCCACCTAAGTGCATGCCACAACCCATGGAATATTCCACGGACATGGTCATGAGCCCTCTGAGGCCTCAGAACTATCTTTTCAATTGTGAACTAAATCTAACAAAGATTAGCACTTTAATGTGGATAATGATGAAGATGAGCACCAGTTTTCTTTAAGAATGGTCAGTTTAGGAGTCGGTACATATAATGAATTGCACATTGTTGAAGCAGAAGCAATGAAATATAAAGGCAGTCCAGTTAAAAGTAACACTGGCAACTTTGAAAATGTCTGTACAGCCAACAGTTTCCATCATGGGCTTTGAAATACTACCACCTATGCTTATGGTTGAAGCGTGGTTCAGGGCAGGTGCATATGAGTGGACAGTACTTAGTAGCTGTGGAGGAAGATGCAGAGTCAGAAGATGAAGAGGAGGAGAATATGAAGCTCTTAAGTATATCTAGAAAGTGATCTGCCCCTAGAGGTGGTAGTGAGCTTCCACAGAAAAAAGTAAAACCTGCTGCTAATGAAAAAGATGATGATGATGATGATGAGGGTGAGGAAGCTGAAGAAAAAGCCCAGTGAAGAAAGCTATACAAGATACTCCAGCCAAAATGCATAAAAATCAAACCAGCATGGAAAAGACTCAAACCCACCAACATCAAGACCAAAAGGTCAGGAATCATTCGAAAAACAGGAAAGAAAAAACTCCTAAAATGCTAAAAGGACCTAGTTCTGTAGAAAACATTAAAGCAAAAATGCAAGCAAGTATAGAAAAAGGTGATTCTCTTCCCAAATTCAAAACCAAGTTCATTAATTATGTGAAGAATTGCTTCCTGATGACTGACCAGGAGGCTATTCAAGATCTCTGGCAGTGGAGCAAGAAGTCTCTTTAAGAAAATCGTTTAAACGGCTTGTTAGAAAACTTGTCTTATTTCATTTCTGTATCATTTGATATCTAGCTGTTCTTTTTGTAATGCAGAGTGAGAACTTTCCATACCATGTCTGATAAATGTTATCTAGGTTCCACTGCCAAGAATGTGTTGTCCAAAATGTCTGTTCAGTTTCTAAAGACGGAACTCCACCCTTTGCTTGCTTTTAAGTATGTATGGAATATTATGATAGGACATAGTATAGTAGTGGTCAGACATGTAAATGGTGGGGAGACAAAATATACATGTGAAACAAACAGTATTAAAACGTTTTTTGAAGAAATTTTATATTTACAGAAAGTTTCAAACATTGTACAGAATTCCCATATACTCCTCACTCAGTTTCCCTTAAGTATAACTGGTTACATAAAACCAGTATATTCTTAAACTTTTGTTTCCTATAGTTATGACAGTTATACAGATATACAATTAATTTTTACTAAACCTTTTGAGTTTTAAATTTTCATTGATTTTTAATTAACTATCAACCTTGTTAAATTTACGTATTAAATAATTTAAATAAACATATTTTAATAGATTTTCTTCACACTCAATTACATATCATCTGTAAATAGTGAAAGATTTATTTTTCTCCAATACTGATACTTTTTTCTTTTTCTTACCGTATTTCACTGTCTATGATTCCCTGAACAATGCTGAAATGAAGCAGTAAGAGTATCTTTGTCTTGTTTACGATTTAAAAGAATAATTTCTATATTTCACCTTTAAACCTAATGTATACTGTAGAATTTTTGTAGATATCCTTTATCAAGTTAAATATGTCTTTTATTTTTATTTGTAAAAATGGTTCATTATGATTGGGTAATTTATCAGCTGCTTTTAAAACATCTATTGAAATAGTTATATTTCTTCTTCATTGTCTTAATGTGATGAATTATAATGATTAGTTTGGAAAGTTAATATGTTATATTTCTAGAGTAAACCTAATTTTATGAACATTTAAGATGTTGAT
The DNA here is from genome assembly GCA_963574635.1 of Cheracebus regulus. Classification (NCBI taxonomy): domain Eukaryota; kingdom Metazoa; phylum Chordata; class Mammalia; order Primates; family Pitheciidae; genus Cheracebus; species Cheracebus regulus. The sequence goes on from CAUYQU010001414.1 coordinate 82,849, forward strand.
AAACTGCTACTATTTTCTTTAGGGTTTTAACTACTATGACCATGAGAAAGATTCTCCTAATATTCCTTTCTTGTAATATTCTCTTAAGTTTTTGGTATCAGTATTACACAGGCCTCAAAAAATTAGTTGTGATATATTCTTCCTATCCTCCACTCCTTTATTCTAAAACAATTTGTGATTAGTATTTTTTTTTCTGAAATTCCTGGTAGAATTCCCTGGTGAAACTATATGGGTTCTGGTAAATTTAATTTTAAAAACTCAATTTTGTTAATAATTAAAGAACTATTCAAATTTTCTGTATGTTTATTCAGTCTTGCACGGCTGTATTTTTATTATTATTTTCCATTTCAAATATTCCATTTCATAAATTTTCAAATTGCTTAAAGTTGTTTTTAATATTTTCTTGTCATCCTTTTAATAAGGTTAAAATTTGTAAAAGTCCCCTTTTCTTTCCCAGTGCAGGACATGCATGCTTTCTCTTTGTTGGTTGGTCTTACTAGAGTCTGATCACTTTTATGACTTATTTCAAAGAATCAACCTTTGACTTTAAATATCTTGTAATATATGTTTGTTTTCTATTTTATTATTTCTATTTCCTTTGGTTTCTTTGCATTTAATTTGTTGCTTTGATTCTCTAATTTCATGAGATGTATGCTTTCAATATTATTTTTAAGCTTTCTTATTTCCTAACATGTACATTTAAAACTATATGTTTCTCCAAGTTCAGCTTTATATATCACACAAGTTTTCACATTTTGTATTTTCATAATGCTTTATTTCAGAAAACTTTCTAATTTTTCATTGTGATTTCTTTGGCCACACGAATTAGAGTGTATTTGAAATCTCAAAATATATAAGATTTTCTAATTATCTCTTCATATTGATTTTAGTTTAAATTTATTGTGGTAAAAAATTTTACCATGTATGAATTCAATTAGTTAAAATGTATTGAAACTTGCTTTATGTTCCAAGTATGGTCTATCTTTTAAAATTTTAAGAATGTCTTGAAAAGAATGATATTCTGTCATTTTAGGGGATATATGATCCATTATACATTTAAATTATAGCAAGTTTATCAAGTGTTTAAATATTCCTTATCACCCTTCGCGCTTATTTTCTTCATGGTTTATCAGTTACTGAGAGTACTATGCTGAAATTTGTTATTACGATTGTGGTTTTGGCTATTTTGTTATTTGGTTCTTTCCATTTTTGCTTAATATGTTTTTATGCTGTCTTAGACACATAAATTTTGAATTGTTTTATATTCTTGGTTCATAGACTATTTTATCAGTATAAAGCATCTCTTTTGATCTCTATTCCCCCCCTCCTTTTTTTTGCCTTAAAGTCCATTTTTTTCTGGTATTAATATAGTCATATTAGTTTTCCTTCAGTTAGCTCTTGTGGACAAATTTTTTTCATTTCTTTCATTCAAACTTTCCTTATAATTATATTATATTACAGAAAGCGTCCCTATAAACACATCTGTTATTACAATGTAATCATCTTTGTCTTCACTGGTGAACTAAACCCATTTATATCCACTTACATGTGATTTGTACAACTGCCCAAGCTAATTCTAAAATTTTATTTAAAAATGCAGTGGGTTCAAATGTAGCCATCACTGTCTTGAAGAAGAAAAACAAACTGAAAGATTTGTTTTTTCAGATATCAAGACTTTTAATAAAACTACAGGTAGTAAGACAGTCTGATAGTATCACATAAAAAGACAGAAACCTGTGAAATAGACTCTTCATGTGTACATGGACAAAGTTAACACTACTGAGCCACAATGAATGGACTTTTCTATAAGTGGTACTTATATTCACACTGAAACGAACAAACGAACCTGACCTCTATATTATGCCATATACAAATTCAATGCTGGATGAACTGTGCATCTAAATGTTGAAGTCAAAAAATAAACCTTTCAGAGAAGAGTAAGGAAAGGATAAAAATAATCTTTTCATGACTTTGGGAATCCAGAAAGAATACTTAAACAGAATAAAACAGAATTTATCCTACCAGGAAAAGACTGATAAATTATACCACTATAAAAAGTTACCTCCGATTATCGAAGGTCACCTCTAAGGATGGTGAAAAGACAAGATATTTCAGCACATGAAACCAACACTAGAACCTACAAAGAACTGCTAAATCAGTAAGGAAAAAGACAATATGAAGGTGGGCAAAAGTCTTTAATAGATACATCAAAAACAGTAACTACAAATGATCAATAAACAGATGAAGAACTGCCTCATTAGTATCTGGGCAAATTAAAACCATGATGATATACTACTACACATCCAACAGAATGGCTAAGATTTTAAAAGACTGACAATACGGAGTATTGGAAGGATACAGAACCATGGAAGCAGTTGTATGCCACAGGTAGGAGTATAAATTGTAACTATCACTATGGAAAACAGTTTGGTGCCATCCACAGAATTTGAACACATGCATATGTCAGAATTCAGCAATACCACTTGTAGAAATATATTCAATAAAAATGTGGGTACAAGTGCACCAAGAAACACATATAAAATGTTCGTCACAACATTACATACAATAGCTCCCAAACTGGAAAAAATCCCTTTATCTGTCAAAAGTAGAATATGTGAATAAATTGTGACATTTTCCTAAAAATTATTTTTACAGAATGGAATACTATCTGTTAATAAAAATGAATCAACTATAGCTAGCTGCAACAACATGGATAAATCTCATAAACATAATGTTGAGGAAAATGAGCAAGAAAGGAATTATATATTTTATAATTTCATGGATATAAACTTGCACATTAAAATGTAGTGTTAGAAATCAGAAAATTGGTTACTTTCAGAAAAGAGAAAGGGGATGCTAGTTAGAAAGGAAATGTGGGGTCTTTTGGCATGCTGACATTATTCTATCTCTTGGTTGATCATTACATATGTGATCTCTGTGATATTTCATTGAGTTGAACATTCATGTTTGCAGTTTTCTGTGTATTATATTTTACAATTAGAAACAATTTTTCAAAAATTAAAAATTTCAAAAAAAAATAAGCACTGTGACATAAGAGAATAGGGAAACAAAGTCTGACTCTTGAGTTCATGTTCTTTCCACTATATTACAGTGCTTCTAGGAAACAAAGTGAGATTATATATTTTGAATGAGAGCAACATGTTATATTTTTAAATACAAGGCCACAAACTCACTTACAAAGGGAGGTAAAAGTCCCCTTGCAACATGCAAAGCGACTCAGGCAAAATGCAGAAAGGGTTCAGTTGTCAAGGTCAAAGATGTTGTAGAACTTTGGAAGAATATGATGATCAAGATCAAGAAGACAAGGAAAGTAGATTGTGATATAGATTTGACTCTCCATGCTAATGAACTATTATCAGTTCCCTAGGGAGCGGGGATTGGTGGTTAAAACTCAACTCTCAATTTGAATAATTATCTTAGAGAAGTCTGCAATTAGTTGTGTATGTTTAATTTGACTGTGTAAGTAAATCTGGTTATAATTTTATCCATATTGTGATTCATGAGCCATTCTCAAAATAACCTCTTTTATTTGAAGTCATTAAATTCTTGGTCAAATAGACTGGGGTGGGGGAAATCGGAATCACGGTGATTGTATTGACAATCAAGTTACTTCACCGACAAACCACTGAAATATTCAGATTGGGTCTCCCTGCATCCTCCCTAAATGTAGATGATGTAGGGTGATGTCAACACAGCAATAAAGAAATATCTCTGGTCAACAGCAGTGACATAAGTATAACGAGTCTTATTAGAGTAACAGGAGGATCAAGAGGTAAAGGGAACAGTCATGGTCATCAGCTCACATGAGATACTGAAGGAATTCCTTGAGTAAGGTAAGAGAAACCAGTGAGTCAGACTCTGAGATTATTACTATAGTTACTGTTCTATTCACTGAATTTTATCCAAAACTACTATGGCTTAGAGAAATGTAGGTTTTATAATACATCTGCCAATGAATGAAAGGAGAAAGACTATGAGAAGATGCCTCTGTTCCATATGAAACCCAAATAGTATACTATAATTTCTATGATGCTTAACCATGGACAGTTTGCACATGATATATTTAAACATCTATGGCAATCACCAAGTAATTAAAAATAAGCCTGAAAATAAACAAAAGAAGGCATGGTGGAAACAGGATAATGAATGCAATTTGTTGGATAATTCCGACTACTGATATTCTTGCTTAATCATTAAGGTAAGTTTGTAGATATACAACATAATGACAAAACAGAACCACATAGCAGAGTAGGGAAAATACTATATATTTTGAAAAGTGCACGTCAAACCAAAGTTCTAACAACATTGAAGGGAAGTCTGTTCAGGGCTATATGTGTAGTTTTCCAACATAAGCTCTGTAGTTTAGGTATCAATTGTTATTAAGAAGGACTGGCTCACAGTAAATACCAAAAATCTTGTTAACTTGACCCAATTTCTGCAAGTAAGTTTAAATTTGACAGTCAAATTTGGTATTGTTTCATTTTTTGTGCCTAGTATTCTTCTATTTGCTTTTTAAATCTCTTCTTCATTTAATTCGCTAATTTTATGTTTTTCAATATTTTCTTTTTATTTATGAGATTTTTTGTATGATACTCTTTTCCAAATGTTGACTTTTCTGCTAACAAGACCTGTTTCATATTATGTAGCAGTGGTGTGCTCGTAAATGTTTAACTGCTAACTGACCAAGAAGTAGTCCTAATTTGTAGCATTTGCTGATTTCTGTGGTGTAAATATTCCCACCATGGTCTGTTTCAAGCTACTAATGTGAAGTTACTGAACTCAGATTTGAGCAGAGATACACACAATTGGCTTTCACAAGTCATTTACAGCCAGTTTCAGCATATCATTGTTACAGTATAATTTTGTTTATTGATTATCCGGGAAAATTGCTAACAGTTACTTTCACAATAAGCTTTGTTTTCTTCTATGAGCATCTGCCATCTCCAAAAAACAAATAAACAAAAAACAAAAAAAACAACAAAACTGTTTTGTTGCCCAAAGTTTGGGATTCATTTGTTCAAAGTCTCTATATTTTTTCACAGAAATTCTAATTCCTTATAATATTCCATTACCCAGATTCAGCCTCAGTATATACTTTTATTCTACTCAACATACCTCTTCTCTACCAAAAACAAAACAAATCTAAACAGAGCCATCCACAATTCCAAGAAGTCTTAATGTCTTTATCTATGCTTTCCCATTACGTGATAATCTTTTCCTTAGATATGAGCTCATTTCACTATGATTTTTTATTCAAGATCTGTTAAATATTAAAATATTCCTCCATCTCTATAGTTAAAAACAATGGTTCTATGTTCTATTTCCAAAACACTTTGATTATTTTAATTTTACTTACATTAGATATTTTGGTCACAAAATACATGACCAATAAAAGACTAATGAATAGACAAATAAATGAATGTCATAACATGCTTGCTTCACATGGCAAAGAACTGCTTTCTTTCCTTTACTGGTTGCCATAACCTATGAAATGTCCAGGTCCCTGGCCTATATTCTCCTTAACACCCTCTGAAAAACCTGAAGACAAACAATACAAAATATTTATATAATGGAGTTTTGAATTATCCAAACAAACTCTACTTCATTTGGCATTTGATAAAACATATAAACAAACAAACAAAAAATCCACAATCAGTTTGGCTCTGCCTTGTTGAATATAAGAAATGCAACATCATAGGCCATATTTACATTGAAAAGTATCTTCAAATAATACTTTCCCCAAACGGTTTTACTCTCTTTAGATTATACATACATTCTCTTTTAGAGTATGGAGTCTTCAAAGTTTAAAAGAAAACAATAGAAAAACATTATTCTGACATAGCACACATTGTCCCTGTATTCAGTTCTTCCTTCCTTTACTCATGAATGGCAACTATGTAGGAGCTTGTAAGCTTTCCCACATTCACACCAATTCCCCAGTGGACAAAGCCTCAGCCATACATAATCTAAAGAATGAAAAAGATGGCAAAACAACTTCCCCATTCGGAATCCAATGCAAACAAACCCCTGATGAGCAACTTGGACAACAACATCTCAAGAGTTCACCTCAGGGGTGGTTGTCAACACTTACTAGAGTCAATTCAAGAGACTATTTCAGCAGCTTTAGAGCAAAACGTCATCTTTAAAAGATTATCAACAAACACAATCACTAAGTTTAGCCACTGTTTGTGAAATTCAAGTCAAATGAAAGCAGCTAGGCATACTCAACAGGAGATAGCAGCTATTAAAAAGAAAGAGGAGAGAGGAAGGGAGAAAGGGAAGAAGAGATAAAGGAAGTGAGGGAGGGAAGGAGAAAGAGAGGAAGGCAAGGAGGGAAAGAAAGAAAAGAAAAAAAGAAGAGACAAAGAAATCAGAAGTCAAATTTTAAAAAGAGTGAGGAAAACCAAAGTATGCTATACATTCCAAGTGTAAATGCTGAAATCTAAGTACTAGAGTCTTTAGCATAATCTCAACAGCTTCCAGATCTATGACAATTTGTTTTGCTTTTTTTTCCCTAATAAGCTTAGAAATGATTATTTATTTTGTATTGACAGGTGATCTAATGGCCATGTTCTCAACTCACTACCCAAGGCTTCTACTACTATGTATCCTCTCCTTTGTTTTACTTGCTTAAAGATTTTCTATGTTTTTGTTTTAGATTCCATAGGAATGGCAACTGCTTAAAGCTTTTCTCACCTCCTGGGAAAATTTCTTTCAGAGGAAGTAACCCAGGGTGCCACTAATTGGCTTTACATAACAGTAGGCGAATTTGGCCTTAAAGCAACTGTGACACTGTTTGCCAATCAGCTCAAATACAGATTATCAAAATCAGATTCTCTGGGAACCTCACAGATGTTACTATTATGAATTCTAAAAACTATGTGGCTATTCACATAAGTATCCCTAATGCCTTTCCAAGCAACCTAATGATTCTTCTCATTTAAATATTCACTTCAATTTCTTGCAAACCCCAAGCTGGTGTTTCTAAGTGCTTCATTGAAAAAGATCAAAAGTATCCATCATGCACTGATTGGAATGATAAATCTAAGTTCTAAACTTTGCCAAGAAAAAGAAAAAAAATGGACTTCTGGTATGTCTTCAAAATCACCTGCCCCTAGGAATTTCCTGTACCATGCTCAAATTAGTTTTAATCCAATAGTGTATTATTTTGACTGACCTTGTACATATTTCTTAAAAGAATAGTTAAGTGATGTTTCGCTAAGTAGATCATTTTCATGATAAAGATATTTAAAAAGAAGAAAATGCTTGTTTTGGGTGTGACACTCAGATAACTAAAATTTTTAAAAATCAAGTTTTTTGGTACTCATCTATGTGTCCACACAGATGCAGAGTTAATGGTTCCTGTTGGTTTTATAATTACTTTTGTTTATGTAATACATATTTTTCTGCTGATAATAAGCCATAAGAAGCAAAATTTTGCTGTATTGACGTGGCCTGGCCAAGAACAACAAGGGAAAGAAATAGCATTCAAAAAACTGGCAAAATGTTTATGAATTCTAATCCTCTGCACATGAATAAATACATCTGACAAAGAGCAGAGGCCCTCAAAAAGGCCCCTCTTGACCTTTCTAATTTGAGTTCAATTGCATGTTCAGTTTTGAGAAACTAAAATGGGTTCTGCCAATGTTTTAAGTTCAAGCTTTACTACATTTTGTTGTAGACGTGAAATCCCAGATAATGAGTTATAATTGCTCGATTAATCACTTGAAAAAGGGTTTGGAGGGAAACTGGGATTTGAAATCGCAATAGCTGGTAACTGAAAGACGTACTTTTGTATTTTCTTACCTGCAGCTTGCCATTTAAAACTACTGTGAAAACTGCATATATGCACTTTTTAAAAAATGGTGAGTTATATGCAATGTGCTTTATGTATTATTTTTTCTAAAATAATGAAATTTAAAACTTCAATGTAGTCATAATGATCTTTGACCTGGAAAAAAATACAGAAAACCAGGCCTTGGATTATAAATTATATTGTCAATAAAAGTGAGAAGAACTCATTCTTCAATGTGTTTCATGTATTATATTTTCATTTCCTTTTTCCAAATGAATTATAATATACAACACGCTTGTATTTTTCTTTAATTTTTCACTTTTAATCATCTTTCTTTTTCTTAGCTTTGTTCTTCCATATACTGATAGACCTGACACAACAAAATTTACCTTTCAAAAGTTCAATAATCCCATATTCATTTGTTACCTTTAAAGTATCTGCTAGGAAATCTATATTCTTGTTTATGTTCTCAAGAAAATTTAATGCAAAAATATAGAAAGGTATACACTATTTAAATCTCCCTTCCTTTAGTTTATATTGAACACATTTTAGATTTTGTTTATGCAATTGAAGATCACCAACCAAAAGGGACAAGGTGGTATTTAGGGCTTCATAATAACTAACTCAAATTTACCATATGACATACATATTAATTAGTAAATTCAATGGTCAGTATAGCCAAAAATAATCATTTCAGTTAGCACTTACTGGAAATTTTAGCAATCTAAACACTCACATGGTCAGGTTTAATACTGTCCAGTGATACCTTTATTCCTTTCTCTGTCTCCTATCTGGTCTTTCTAAACATGTAGAGAAAAGGCACAGGTCTCAAACTTTAAATCAAGTGACATAATTGTCACCTGTATTCTTTCTGTATTCTCGTCTCCAATTAAATTCCTTTTCCTTCTTAGGCCAAAGGCTCTGTTTTTTTGCAATATGCAGTAGATTATTAATGTTCAAACTCTGAATAATTGGTGATTTTCAAACAGATGCCTCCAGGGTAGCCAACAGCTACAGTATTCTCTCTTTTTTCTATCTTTTTGGAAGTCATCCATAAATTTAAGAGGGTGGTTTTAATAGCTAATTTAGCATTTTGAGATATTTTCATATGGGAGTATTTAAGACTATGTAATCTCTCATATTACCATCAATTTTAATGTCACTAATTGCTCTATAAAAGCAGTTTATTTCATCTCCACAAAAAGCACATACACTAAAATGACCACCATTCTCCCTGTCAAAAGGGCATAGAATGGCAGCAAGGTACAAAACACAGTTTGCTTTACAGTAAACACAGATAAATTAAGAACACGTAACTCCACACAATTGAATCTGTTCTGAAACATAATCATTTCTTAAAGAAAGAGATCATATGGGAGATCACTCCATTGTCATTGGAAATGTTCCCTTGGAAGAATAGAATTGGGCTAAGAGCAAAAGATTTTTTAAGAGTATAGAGACAGAATCTCCTTTGAATGCATGTGCTCCAAGAAAGCCAGTAAAATCCCAAATTTCCTTCCACATAGGCAGAAAAGTAGTCAACTTTTGCAATCAGATAACATTTCTTTCTGGGCAGCTCAATTATCCATGGAGCCACAAATCCACAACCTATTCTGATTTTCTGCACATCTGATGTAAGCCTTTGTAATGCAAATATTAATATGCTTCCGTAACATGTTTCTATATTTAAAATCAAATAAGTGATTTCAGAATACGGGTGTTCATGTGCAAAAAATGTTATCTGGGGGCACAAAAGCATTCCAACATCAACTCATAAAATAAAAATAGCATTTATTTCTTGTACTCCCTTACCACTACAAAAAAATATTCAACATCCTGTTTGACATTATTGGCTTACAGGAATCTTGGAAAGACACTTAACATTTTAGAGAATTTTACACACCTGAAATATGTGATCTGAAACAGCAGTACCTTGTCAATACTAATCATTAGATAATTACATCCTTTGGGTTATTGTGCAGTCTAAAATTAACAAGAATAAAGTACTTGAGAAATACTTAAGTTTTGTCTCTCATATTTGTTCTTCAAATTAACAACATACATTTTTACTTCAATAAATATGAAAAATAATCATGTGGAAACACTACAGATTTGTAAGATAATGATGACAATAAGAACTATGAGTTCTATGTGCAGAAGAAAAGGCACATTTTGTTTCATAAATACTGCAGGCAAAGACATGCATTACAGTTAAAAATGATATAAATGATAGATTTTTAAAAAGATCTTATGTTTAATGAGCAAAATCATATTGCAAATTAATAAAAGAAAGGCAAAATGCACATGACAGTCCTAACACTACTATATAATCACTATAGAACATAGATTAATTGATAATATTAATGAATACATAGAAACTTTGAAGTATTTGCTGAATTGCAACTGATTGGTTGACAGTGTTGCCATGAGTGCCATCAGCTGGAAGTGAACCTCATAGCAATTGGATCTGAATTCTGCAGAGTAGTCAGAAAATATGTTGCAATGTAGCCATGTGATGTGAGAGAAAAAAGAATGGTCTTTGGCCATTTAGATTCAAGTTCATATCTCGGCTCTTATAATGCATTCTGACTGCATGACTTTGGATGGATTTCTCAACATTTTTGAGACTCATTCTTACCATCTCTAAGATGGCAATATCTATCTCTTCGCATAGAGAATTCTTAAATGGTGACCAAAATAGTTTACCAATTAAAAAAAATTTTTTTCCCCAGAAATAACATAATTCCACAAGAAATCTCTAGACATTTTTAAAAGTTTTATTTCTTATTCAATGTTTCCATATTCATTAGTTGGGTCAGTAGACAAAATGTTCTTATTTTTGAGCTCTGTGGCTAACCTGATTGAAGGGAGTGAGTGTTACATGGATTATATACCTGGAATAACACCGTAGTATATGAGAACATGTAAACTCATCTAAGGCTTACCTTATTTCTTAATGGTAAGAGCAATGTTAAGCTGAGTATGAGGAATTTTTTTAAATTTAAAAATATGCATGCCTACATCCTTGATTCTTTACCCCTGCCCTTTTGTATTTTTACCTTTTTTTTTTTTTACCTCATTTCCTAGAAGGGCATTTACACAGGCTTCTGATGCATCACAGATGGCTGTGAGATCATGTCCTCCTTCTAGAGCCAACACCACACGTCCATCAGCCAATGTCATCAATTGCTTCGTCAAATGACCAAAACCTACCATAATAAAAACAGAACATTTCAAAGTATTAAATCAAGAGAAAATAATCACTAGAATCTAACACTGACTGAGCATGTATTGCAAGTAAGTCATTACTAAGCATTTTCTGGGTGCGAACTCATTTAATACAATAACTTTATGGATTAGGTCCTATTACTATCTCTATTTTACAGATGAGGGACCCAAAGCCCAAGATCCCACAGCTAGGAAGTATCAGAACCAAGACTTGCACTGATCTGGCTCTTTACCAGTGCACAGTGCTGCTTTTCATAACATAATCTGTATGTATCTGGATAAAAAAACTGAATATTATTCAGTCAGTATTAACAAGGCAAACTGTTGCATTTGCTTGCCATATGCTTCCTGTCTCCATCATTGGCCTTTATTATGGAAAGTTTTCTATGCCTCAAATTACTATTACAAATTTACATTATCTAATATAATTATTTACATATACAATGTAATATAAAGTCTATTACATTATATTTCTATAAGCATTATTTTATTATGAAACATTTGATAAATGCAAAATATAAATAACATCTATACATGTTATAAAATATAATAATTTGACAAATGTCTGCTTTTTCACCTTCCAATTTAAGGAAAATTATGTTAGCAACCTTTTTTAAACCTTCATGTGCCTCTCTCTGATAGCAGCTATCCTTCTCCTTGTGGGAGATCAGGATCCTCAGTTTATAATTCCATTGTCTTCCTTTGTTTAATTTGCTTGCTTTTGAATTTTATAAAAATGTTTTTCTATATTAGCAATTTGATTTTTTCATGTACTTTGTTAGCTTGTCTATGTTGATGCCTGTAGCTACAGTTTTTTTTGTTTTTTTTTTTGCTGTCGAGTAGGCCATTTTATGTCAATAGAAGTTATCTACCCATTCTTCTAGTGACAGAGAATTGGTTTTCTTGTTATCACCCAATTCCAGGTTTTTACTTTATTTTTTTATCATTACAAATAATGTTTCTACGAACATTCTTACACAGGTTGTCTGGTGCACATATGCACGTGTGAAATGGAATTGCTGAGTCTTAAAATCTGCTAAATAATGCCAGATTATTTCCAAAAAGCTATTACCAAGCCCCACTCTCAGAAACAGTATATATGAGAATTCCAGTTAGGTCACATCCCTGCCAACATTTGGTATGATTTGCCAAGTAGGTGGTAACAAAAATGGCATCTTATTGAGGTTTCATTTGGTATTAAGAGGGAAGCTTTCTAAAGTAGAGATTTTATTATAAATGTAATTTAATCTAATTATTTCTTTACACAGATAGACTTTTCCCCATAATTTGATAGTGTTGTTAGTTACATTAATATTTCAAATATGAAGCCATCATTGTATTTATGAAGTAAAGTAAACTTGGTCATAATGTATTATCTTTTTAATACACACCTGGATTTGTTTTGTTAATGCTTTAAGATTTTTTCTGAGTATGTTCATGAATGGGGTTAATCTGTTATTTTCCACTCCTGTATTGACCATAATGAATTTTGATGTGGTTGGGACCCTCTGTTTTTATTACCTTACCCCAAAATGTTGGGGAGAAATCTCCTATGAAACCATATGGGTTTTGTGTTCACTTTGAAGAAGATTTTTAACTACTGATTGAATATTTTAAGGGAATATATGACTACACCTGGTTTCTATATCATCCTAAGTTACATTTTAACAGGAGTTTCTTTTATTTCAGTTCTTAAATTTGCTGAAATATAATGTTTACTCTATTATCTTATTTTGAAATTTCAAATAGATGTAGGCAGATATTGTCTGTAAATGTTTCCTTGATCTCTTTTAAGTTCTCTTTCATATTTTCCATCTCTCTCTCTGTCCTGCATTATGTATATTTTTGACTCAGAGCTATCTTTCAGACTTTCCCTCTTCAGACATCTCTAATCTGCTAGATCACACCCTTAGTTTTTTGTTCTATTTCTGACTTATTGCTTATTATACTTTTTAATTCATGTTTTTATTTCTTCCTTTATTTAAGCATAATTATTTTATATTCTATAACTGACATTTGAAATCTTTTGCTCTCTGTTGTTTCTACTGATTCATGTTCATGCTGCCTTAATTCTCTTCTGCTTTTTAAAATTTTTATTAATTTATTTAATTTGTAGAGTACTTTGAGCTCATATTCATTGTAACTTTATATGTGAAAAATCTTTGATGCTTGGCACAATGGACTGAATGTCTGTGACCATAACCCAAAATTTATATGTGGAAATTCGAAACTCCAATGTGATGCTATTGAGAGGCAGCCTTTGGTAAGTAGGTAGAGTCCTCGTGAATGAGCTCAGTACCCTTACAAAAGAGACCCCAGCTCTCTTGTTGCCTTCTAAGGATCCAAGGAGAAGTTGGCAGTGTTTAATCCAGAAGGTCCTCACCAGAACTGATCATGATGGCAGGCTGATCTCAGACTTACAGCCAACAGAACTGTGAGAAACACATTTCTGTTATTTATAAGCTATCAGGTTATTATACTTTGATATAGCAGCCTGAACCAAGACACCTGGGTTGAAAGTAATATCTGTCTTTCAAGTCTGGCTTAAGCGTGATATTGTTTGCTTCTGTTGGATATCTGGGACACAACCATCTAGGATCTATTTTAAATTCTTATATTGCAGGACTGGTTGTGGAGTTTGCTGTTGTAGTTGTTGTTTGTACATGTATATTATAAATACAGACTTTAAAACTTTATTACAAATTCTCATGGAGAAGAAAGGGCATTTTTCCTTTTCTTTCTCCTTCTTTCCCTTCCCTTCCCTTTCCTCTCCTCTTCCCTCTCCCCCCTCCCCCTTCCTGCTTCCTCTCCCTTCCTTTCTCTCTTTCTCTCTTACATTCTTTCTCCCTCTTTCCCTGAAACTTTCTTTTTGAAATTCCCTTTATTGATAGCAAAAGCTAAGATAGAGGTGATGTTTTATTTAGGAATATTTTCCTTTCTCCTATTTACTCTTTTCCAAAGTATTGGCCCTTTGTCATTCTTTCTTTATTCTGGTCTCCAATTAAATTCCCTTCCCTTCTTAGGCCCAAGACTCTGACCCCCGTTTGCAATATGCAATAGATTATTTACGTTCCAACTCTGACCCATTGGAGATTTTGGTACAGATGTCCCAAGGGAAGTCAAAAGCTTCGGGATTCACTATCCTTTTTTTTACCTTTTGGAAGTCACCCATACATTTAAAAGGATTATTTTAATATTTAATTCAGCATTTTGAGATATTTTCACATAGAAAGGTTTAAGAATATTTAATCTCTCATATTGCCAAATTTGAATGTTTCTCATTCAACATTTAGAAAAAATTATCATGGCATCCAACCTGTCCAGTTTCAGGGGCAACTGCCAAAAAGTAGGGTAAGTGAAAATAAATAAAAACATGTGTTTTAAAAGAACATTTTATTTTTTATATGCTCTGTGAACTTGCAACAACAAAAAAAAACATTTAATTTTTAAATGAATTGAATTTTTTATAATTCATAGATTTTATTTTTTAGAGCCATTTTGTATTTACAGAATAACTGAGCAGAAGGTACAGCAAATTCCCATATCAGTATCTTTCTTTTCTTATTGTTAACATTTTGCATTATTGTGGTACATTTCTTATGATTGACAAGCCAGTACTGATGCATTCTTATTAACTGAAGTATAGTTGAGGCTCACACTTCGTTTTGTACATTCTATGGGTTTTGACAAATGCATAATGCCATGTATCCACCATTATACTATCAGACAGAATGGTTTACTCCCCTAAAAACTTCCTGTGATCTAACCTATTCATCCTTCTTCTCTGCCCTTCAACCCCTGGCAACCAATGATTTTTTTATTATTATTATAGTCTGTTGTTTGAAGAGAAAATAAATTACCAGGATGTGTTTGGTAGGTAGAACTTAATGAAAGCCTATAAAGTTATCAGATAATGAGAACCTGAAACTAAATTAAGTTACTTCTATTTTGAACAATAAAATACATTAATCCTAGTAATGCATTAAGATAATCCACTCGGTAAATAGCTGCCTAAATTTTCCATTCTGGTCTAGCAACTGAGGTTCTCCATAAACAGGCTCAGTTCATCTCCTCAATATTTTGAAGCACTTGAATATTGATTTTTACCACTTAACTACTATTTGGATGGAAGTCAAAATAGTGACTTTACAATTATCCCATGTTTTTAAATTCTTGACAAAAATTCATTCTAAAAATTAGTTAAAAACTGTTACCAAGCATTTTAGTGTTTCTCAGTTCCTATGAACCTCCTTATGATGTCAATAAGAATCTTTTACACAGATCACCTAGGAATGAGGTTGTCCACGTTAAACTCTATCTTATTACCTGATGATAATAAGAAAAATGATATACATTCAGAAAAGAGGTAATGCAAAATTTTGACCTCTAATACTTAGAAATGTTCTTTGTCTAAGTCAAGATTAATAGCACGTAGTAATTAGTACCATTCTAGAAAATTTATGTAAAAATCTAATAGGTAAGGATACATTAATGTTAATCTTATTGTGAAATATTCTGGATAGCTTTTTCTGTAATCGTAACCAGGGCTACAGTGATAATTTTAAAAGATAGAATAAATCAAGCCAGAAATTTTACTAACAATTTCTAGTAATTGAGAATTCAATTATCTAAAGTCACTATTGAACACATTAAATCACTGTATTAAAGAAAGAGAGGAGATCCAAATCTGGTTTAAGTTCACTCTATCCTCTGGGAATGAAAAAAGTACCATAAAATGCCAAATTTAGATGGGATAGTAAAAAGTAGAAGGAAAGAGCGGAATGAAGTTAATCTTTGATCTCTATCCAAATTCCTCTTTCTTTTACCTACAGGGTTTATTTCCATTCACATGTTACCCATGTGATCTCTGCAGTCAGAGATTGTGGCAGCTAAACTCTGAGTTATGCATGCACAAAACATTCAAGTGATGTATAAAAATTTCTACAAGGCCCATGCCCTTTCTTCAAATCGAAATAAGCCATTCAAGATTTTTAAAAATTGTATTATCCTGAATTCTGCTGTGTTCATTGTTACTATACACATTAGAAACATTAAAAATGTCAGCCAAGTGTGGCTACCAAGGTGTGTGTGTGTTGGATTAGAGCATATATAATGTTTTTAGTAGGCATGAATGCAAGTTTCACGTAACTATATTTACTTCTATCTTCATTAAAGACACAAAAGCTCATCCTACATTTCACGGTAAACTTAATACAACCTTCACAGTTGAAAAATTATAGCAGAGACCTTCCTCAAGAGAAGTTGAGTGTTTTGAGTGAGAGGGCTGATGGACTAAGTGATTAAGTGGAAAACATGTTTCTATACAATTGGTGCCTTGTAGGTTCAAGCACTCACTGAATATAGAGATGGAACGGGATTCTCAACAACCACTTAGGCCATTAGTTTCATAACTGAGTACACAGCTGAGGTAGGAAACTGGATGCCTTGGTGTAGCCATGTGTGCGGGCTCAGGTTAGTGATTGGTATTAGGATGCACTGACTAAAAATCAGCCTTGACAGTCATCCCTGTTACCTGCATTGACTACAAAAGAATCTGTAAGAGATACTTTTTAAAAGAGATTTGGTACCTTACACTTTTATTTTAATTAATATGTTAGAATGAGGCATTAATAAAACACTACAACTACTACTAAAGAATCCTACATGTCACCTGGTTGTTTTGAAAATTGTATATCAGCATTAAATTATAAGTATGAGAAGGATTCTACATTGTAACAAATCATTTCTTTTATTGACCAAGCAGAGCTGAACTGGTAGCTACCAAGACCTTGATACCATTGAGAAGGAGAACTGGAAGGGCCTTTTCAGCTTGAAATCCTCTGTTTGTTTCCATTAATTTAGTAGAAGCAAATTTAGTCTTTTTGCTTATCAAAATAGAATTAAATAAAGCTATGAATATGGTAATGGTTTCAAATTATCAATTTCAATTTTATTTTCTGATACTTTATAGGAGTTGGTAAGAAATCATATTGTGTCAGTATTTTCTCTAGTTTAGAAGTTGTTTGAAATGAAAAGTTGCTCTACGAAGGCTCAAAGGTTAAACCGCATATATGTATTTAATAATCAAGTCATATGATACAAAAGGATTCATCCTTCGAAGTGACATGTCTCAAATGTTTCTCTCTAACATTTCCAAATAGTTCACAGAGAATAGTGGTAGTGAAAGGAAACAACCTTAACTAGCTTTATTTTAATTTTCATTTTAAAAACTGTATTAAAAAAAAACAAAATTATTGTATTCTCATTGTAAAAAATTTGGAAAATGACAGAAAAAATAAATAAAATAGTATGCTAATATATAATAAACAAGTCTATGTTGTAAAATATTATATAACTGTACTATCTTTGATAAATATTAAAAAAATGATAATCATAATTATAACAATAAATACACAGTTCCATCAACCAGAAATAGCCAATTCTACCTTTGTGTGTTTCATGCTTTTTGTTGTATGTGTTTTCTAAATAAAACAGAATCATTCTGGGGTTTTTAAAATTACATTTAAAATATCCATATAGTGGATAAATTTTTCATGTTCTTTACAATTTCATTTAAAACGTATCCATGCACCAAGAAACTCTGATTTTAGATATTTTAAGTATGTTTTTAGGTTTTCTGTCTCATATATAAGATGGCAAATAATTGCCCAGTGTATAACCAAAGTGACCAATATATGTTAGTATTTATCTTCTTCTAGTGTTACTACGTATTATTAGGGTTGGAAGAAGTCCTGCTCTTTTTATTGCTAACTTCTCTGTTTCACCAGAGCATGGGATAGAACCCAAGTAGTAAAGCATGCAAAGGCAAAGTAAGAACAAATACAGTCAGAAGTATATAAACTTTTTTCTTTTAGAACCCACGTATACTTAGCAATGCCTATTGTGAATAACCTAATGTTTTGATAGAGGCTCAGAGAAATGAGAGATTCTCCCACAAAGTCTGTTTCTATTACAAAATTGCAAATGGATTGGAAGTCTCTACAGAGGCCAAAACTCGGTTAATTCTGTTGTAGGTTGAACAGAGAATTCTCTCCAACCTCCAATATAAGTTACCATTGCTATCCTGCCTCCGTGCAGTAAAACAGATCAGACTCTGGAATCAGCAGCTAATTCTCAGAAAAAGTTACCTTGGTCATGATTCATTTGGTTAATAAAGAAATGGTGACACACTGTGATCTATTGCATAAGTCATTTTACTTCTATTTAAACATCTGTTGACTTTGCTGATACCAGTCTCCCATTCATGAGAAGTCTTCCCTCAAGCTATTATTTTCTGTCTATTGAAGAAAGCCTCCAATTAAAAAAAGAAACAACAAAAATGATTCTGGCAACCTCCATCCTCACTTTGCCATTCAGTAGAGGCACTGGAATCGAGATAAGCAGGAGCAAAAGCTTTTAAAATACTGACTGACACCAATCTCATGATGATTTGTATTATTTTTGTAATTCTTCTACGGCTAAAAAGTCTCATTACCAATTTACTCATTTATTAACATATCAATTATATTTGGGCCTGAAATGTTTGTGAAGACTTTGCCACACATTCAGTATAGTCTAAGGGATCTAACGGACCGCACATTGTTGCCTCATTTTCATTTGAAATTAAATTTTGCACATCCATTGGACCTATCTTCTGTAGTTATATCCAGAAAGGATTACTGAAGAATGCACATCCAGGAAAGTCTAATTATAAATACTGTAGACATTTTCCTCCCTCTCTAAAGGAGGAAATTAAGTTACCATGTTATTCTTTAGGAAAATGCATTCAGGCTCAAGTAGAGAGAGAAATTTGGGTAGCATGTGGCAGTCTCATGTATTGTGAGGCTCTAAGCCCAGCAGGACTTCAAAGCAGAATCTGATTGTTGCAGATGGGAGGAATGCTTTCCACAGAAATACCTTTTTAAGACTCATGGTGCTGTAATTCATATGGTAGGCACTTGTGATTTGTTCCTGATGATGTTGGGATCATTTAACTCACAAAACTATTGTCGCTACCATAAAGTCCTTTCATCTGTAGCCAAAAAGGTTTATTTCATGCAAATGAAAAATTTTCATTAAAGTATCACCTTAATAATGGGCAAAGATATATATTTTCTGGTTATGTTTAAAATGTAAATTTATGAACATATTCTGAAGATTCATTTCATGTTAAGATCTTTACTTATTTGATGTCCCAGGACTCTTTCCAAGTTCATTGAATCTGGAAATCAATTTTAGAAGAAATATGGAGATTATTATCATTAAATCTTTCAGTTGGCTTCTTCCAAGCAGCCCTATAAATACTGCATATGTTTTAAAGAAAGCATTTTCAACCTCAGTAAAAACCCTTTTACTCTTCCAGTCAGTGATGCTCCAGGAGTAAGTTTATATTATCAGCAGCTTTTGAAAGCAAATGAATATTTGGTTTGTATCCTAAACAAAGTCTGAAACAATGGAGTATTTCAAAACCATTACTTTTGTAAGACAAAATTTATCCTCAGGAATTCCTGAGACTATAAATGGAAAGAATGATTGATTGAACCTTAAAATATCCATCAATCCATCCATCCATCCATCCATTCACCAATCTATCTATCCATCCATCTATGATCCAACTACAAATCAACTATTAATTTACTAAATACCTACTATGTGCCAAAGTTTTATACATAAATCTGATACTTCAACTGGATGTAAGTTATTACAAATTCTATTTGAACCTCAGTTTTATTACCTATAAATATAATTAAATACTACTTATTCTACCTCACAGGTTTGAAATGAATATTTAATGATTAAAGGCCAACTGCAAAATGATATACACAGTTTATCAAACAGAGTCTGGTGTATGGCAGGTGCTCAGTATTTGTACTTTTTTTTTTAAAGATTAAGTCTCATTCTGTTGCCCAGGCTGGAGTGCAGTGGCACCATCATAATCCCCCTAACCTAAAACTATGGGGCCCAAACAATCTTCCCCCTCAGCCTACCAATTAGCTAAGATTACATGTGTGCACCATCACATCCTACTAATTTTTCAATTTTTTATAAGAACAATGTCTTACTATGCTGCCCAGGCCAATGTAGAACTCCTGGACTGAAGCAATGCCTCTGACTTGGCCTCCCAGAGTTCTGGGATTACAGATGTGAGTGACTATGCCTGGCCAGGATTTATACTTTCACTGAAAGCTTTTAATTTGATAATTTCAGATCTAGATATTAATTGCAAGTTTATATATTCCAATTCTTTCATTTTAAGAAATGGATGAGGAAACTAAGACCTAAACATTTGAATTATTAAAGGGAAACAACTGACAACAGAGCTGGGGTTAGAACCCAGATCTCTCCGTGAGTACATTTCCTGCAGTTCCTTGCTGCCAACTCACAGATATTAATACTGCCCAGATTTTCAGACATAATTTCCAATTCTAAAGGAAGTGCTTTAGAAAGAGTTCCGAGACACCAAATAGCATTTACACATCGTTGCTTTGGTGTGTTAGGTGTAAACAAACCAGAAGCATATTAATTAAATTTCCCTTAACATATGCAAGTATAGGCTGGGTGCAGTTGCTCATGCCTGTAATCCCAGCACTTTGGGAGGCCAAGGTGGGCAGATCACCTGAGGTTAGGAGTTCGAGACCAGCTTGACCAACATGGAGAAAGGGATTTCTCTACTAAAAATACATAATTTGCCAGGTGTGGTGGTGCATGCCTGTAATTCCAGCTACTAGGGAGGCTGAGGCAGGGGAATCACTTGAACCCAGGAGGCAGAGGTTGTGGTTAGCTGAGATCGCACCATTGCACTCCAACCTGGGCTACAAGAGCAAAACTCTGTCTCAAAAAAAAAAAATGCAAGTATAAAACCAATGAGGAAAAAAATTCCTAGAAAATGCTTTTAGAAATCATAGGACCATTTCTTTCCCCTCCTCAACAAACTTGTTTTTTGCCAAACCCCAATGCAACTTGATTTGCCAAGTATTAGTTTTTACTGCTGTTTTCAATAAGGCATCAAACAAATGGGATCTACTCTCTAATGGATGCTCATGCATAATTGGCTAAGTGGGATGGAATAAGAGCAGGTTGGCCTCATGCTAAGCAATAATGATTCCAGTACAGTACTTTCTACTGCTAAAATTCGACCAGTGTTTACTGAACCTGTACTGTAAAAACAGCTAGGGAAAAACAAGGATAAGTAAGATCTTGCTCTGGCTTCCAGGAACTAAAATATAAGGAGCATGTACACAGATAAATATAATTTAACAAAGAGAAAGATAATTGCTATAAAATAAAATGTTATACAATAAACAAAGCTTAATAGATGGAAGATCTATATCTGTTAGGAGGAGACTCCGAAGAAAACAGAGACCATACACTTAAGTATTTGCACTATTAGACATTTGTGAATCTTTACCTCAGTTTCCCATTTCTGACACAGGAATAATAATGCTGGTTAGTTTAAGCGAAATAATATTTGTAAGATTCATTCACCCAGCTGCTGGCACACAGGCAATATCAATAATTATTTTTTTCCTCACCCCAGGTGATCAACCCTATTCATGGTTTCAATCAATATTCTATTAGGCAAATAGGCAATATCTTCTAGATGGTATCATTCTTTTCATTTGTTTAGTCTCTATTAGTAATTCTAGCTCTGAAATTACTTGATAATGTCAGTATAGGATCATATATGCTACAGTTCCAAAAAGAGGAAAATGGAAAAATAAACATGGCAAACACAAATCTATATTTCCAAATAATCTTGCCCTTCAAACTTATCTTTATTTCACAAAGATAAAATGCCAAGATTTGATTAACACTTTCAAATCTAGCATATAATTTGGTACAAAGTAGGTGCTCAGTACATGCTTACTGAAAGAATTAGTGGATATAGAACAAACTTAATCTATTTAAGTTTACTTGATTCTATTTTAATTAGATACTATGGTAAACAGGATTCTTAGTGATGCTAATGATACCTGCCCTTGTATTATCCCCTATCTTTTGAGTGTAGGTGGAATCTGTGAATATTATGAGCTATCATTCTGTGAATGGTAAAGTGATTTTTCAGTTGATTTTTGACTATGTCAAAAGGGAAATTGGGAGCATTGGTGAGGATGGGAAGGAGAATAACTTAATCCCATGAGCACTTTCTTAGCAAAGTATTCTCCAGTTGATTATAGAAGAAATTGTAGGGAATTAAAACACGAGAAGTACCTGATGAGTCACTGATGATTTGAAAATGGAAGCAACCATGTGAGAAGGAATGTTGGCAGCTTCTAGCCAACAAGGAAATGAAGTCCTCAGTTCTACAACTGCAAGGGATGGCATTTCAGCCAACAACCTGGATGAGCTCAGAGGAGGGTTCTTCTTCAGAGACTCTCGATTAAGGATCCAGCCTGGCTGACAGCTTAATATTAGCCTTGTGAGAACTGAAGCTAAGAATCCAGTTGAGTCTACACAGACCTGTGACCTACAGAACCATGAGGTGATAAACGGGCTGTATCATAGGCTGCTAAGATTTCATGCATTTCGGCATATAATAGAGGCCTAAGAAAAATCAGTATCATAATTCCAGTTCTGCAAATAAACTGATGATAGTATATGGAAGGTCAGAATAATAATAGTAACGACAACATTTAGTGATGTAAGATGTTGATCCTGTGCCAAATCCTGGGCTTTTTAGAGATGTTTCATTCAGTCCTCACACCAGCCTTACAGGGTAGCTACAGAAAATATCCACCTTTCCACAGAGAAGCAAACAAAGAGCTATGAAAGTTTAACAACTTTCCTAAGGTCATAATACTAGAAAATAGTAGAATCATGTCACACTTACTGATTTGAGAGTCTGAAGTCTCAACCACTGAGCATACTGCCTCTT
The DNA here is from genome assembly GCA_963574635.1 of Cheracebus regulus. Lineage (NCBI taxonomy): Eukaryota > Metazoa > Chordata > Mammalia > Primates > Pitheciidae > Cheracebus > Cheracebus regulus. The sequence goes on from CAUYQU010001414.1 coordinate 105,768, forward strand.
AAAAATAGGTGAAAACATAGCCCAAAACAATTTCTTTTTAAATCTACACACTTAAAGCATGTTTACTTTTCATTTAGAATGAGTTGAAGTAACCAATGCATATCACCATATTTCCAAAGGATTTATTACTCCCACTACTCTTCTAAATGCAAGTGCCAGTAAGCTTAGGTTGTAAGATGGGCACTTCGATGATTGCTGAACGAATTGTCTGTGTAATCTGGGGAAGGTGGGCTCTTGTAAGAAAATAGGTTATGATGAGTTTTCAGTCACGATGAGATACTGAAAATACAGTCAGTGCTGCTGGCTTACCTGTGACCCTGAACTGAATCTGTGGGTTCCTCTGTGGAAAAGAACACAAGAACACCACACCCTGGATGAGCCTGAGTTCGTAACAGTGAGACCACCTTTCTCAAGCAGAGAGATGCACAGACCTGTGAACTCTCCTGAAGAACCAAAGGCTCTTTTTAAGAGATCTCATTGGCCACAGCAGTTTGGACACTGTAAGGCTTTTCTAACTAATAAATTTTGTGCTTAAGTAATGCTGGGAGGTCTTACCTGACTAAAAGAGTATACAAGGTATGAAGACCCTGGATCCAAATGGGCAAGCATGCTAGAACAAAACTCCAGGCTCACTAGCAAAGAGCAACACACAAGCCACCCAGTCACCTGTCATCAAATTCTCACACTTTTCAGGATTAAATTCAAATCTTTCAAAAGATGCTCGCTCTCTCTCTCCCTCTCTCATCCCATCTTCCTTCACATCCCCACATGCACTATTTTCTTGACTTTAGCGCAGCTAGATAAAGTTTGATAAGTACTGGAGTACTGCAATCAAACAGTGGCCCACAATTCTGAGCTTCCACTAATAGAATGTCCTGCTCACATCCAGCTAACTCTTACTCATACCTTAAATTCAGTATAAGCATATCTTGAAGACCCTGTACAGTGTAGATGTATTCCTATGTGCTGCCTTCACAACCATTTTTGTCCTCTGTAGTTCTTAATCTGTCATTCCACACTCCTAGGCTATAAGGGACTACATCTTACCAGATTTTGTATATCTAGTGCCCAGGACAGTACTTGGCATTTCCGGTAAATGTTAATTAAATTACTCATGAATAAATAGTCGAGAAGGCTGAGGCAGACTTTATTGTTCTGGCTGAATGTGTGATAATAGCTAATGGTTATATGCAGCTTACTGCAAGGCATGCTGTGTATTGAACACTTTACAACTTATTTAACACACAAAAAGGTAAGGAAGAGATATTACCATCATGAGAATAATGATTTCTCATTTTAGAGATGAGAAATCAAACACAGAGAAGCTAAGTTTGTCCAAGATAAAACAGCAGAAGTAGGGTTTTAAATTTCTGACTTTGGAGTCCATGCTGTTAACCATAATACCCAACTTTTAAAAAATTCAGGGCCTATAGTGATACTAGAGAGAAATTTTTTTGAGGAATAATTAAGAAAAAAAAGGAAAACATGAAAAACGTTATGCTTTTATGATATAACTGCTATAAAATATCTATTTTCCTTTTTTAAGAATGTTTTTAAAAAGACAAATAAGTGGAAAATCATGATCAAAGATGAGGGTGAGGAGTAAGAGATGTCTGAGGAAGAAGTTCAAGTCCAAATAAATATAACACACCAAATGAAAAAGTCTCAAGTCTTTCTGGCCACAAACTCCTTCTTATGTAGGTCTATGGAAAAAAAGACTTATTTAACTAAAAAAAATTAACTTATACAAAACTTCATTGATTTAGCTTTACACAGGGTAAAACCAAAACACCATGTCTTCAAGAGGACTAAAAAAATAATTTTGGCAGATCCATTTATTTAAGAGATACCTGTTGAGAAGCTACTATGTGACCAAGGAACAGTGCTGGCAATGAAGACATAGTTACGAGCCAAGCAAAGGTATTCATTACCCTTTTCCTAGTGAGAGTTAATATAACTAGTCACCCATGCTAAGTGTTTGAAATGCATTATCTCATTTATTCATCACACAACTGCCCAAGTAATAAGAAAATCAACTTGCCCAAGCAACAAAGGTCAATCAATGACAAAGTTGGGATAAGAGGTTGGGTCAGTTGACCTTGGTACCTGTCATCCAAACGACAATTCTGTGGCTAAATCTAAGTAATATTGAAGTGTAAATTTAATGTATTGGTACTACAATCACAGTGCCAATCACTGAAAAATAATCCTCAAATGTTAATGACTGTAACTCATTCTTCTTCCTCAAGCTATAACTTACATTAGTTAAAACTGATTCTCAGAAAAAGAAATACCTACTTCAATTTTTTTGCTAGTTTTCAGTTTGAAATGGAAATATATCACCCCCTCAAAAAAACTAATTCCTTTTCAAACTAACCTTTGTATCTAAGCTTGCATTTTAACTTGAGCATAGCATTAATTCACAGCAGTACTCCCCAAATTCAACTCAGGTTATAATGGCCATGGCAGCACTTATAATTGATCATTGCCAAAAAGCTTATGCACTGATTTGCCATACTAATCCTCATGGATACTTCATACCTAATTGCTTTTTACAAATTGATATTTTCAGCTAGCATAGTACCAGACACAAAATAAGTTATCTGGTCTTTAAAACAAAAAACAAACCAAAAAATTACTATTGAATATCAATGTGTATATTCCTCATAAACAGATGACAATTCATCTTTAAAGTGCTAGACAAGTATCAGCTAAATTACAAAGGTTTGTTAAATGCTAGAAAAACAAATTATTGCCTTCTAAGGAAAATGGAGCATGTCTCATTGCCAAAAACATTTCTTGGAATTGCATTTGCCAAATGACCTGGGTTTTTAATTCCAAGACCAAAATACCTGATTTTAAAGGATAAGTATCTACCTTCTGGGCAAAACTGATGACTTCTTATTTTTCCTGCCATAAGGTGAGGTTCAGGAACCCTCAAATTATAGGTTTCAAGCAATCATTTAATTTAGATTAGACAGCAATTGTATGTTAAATAAACATGAAATGGCTCTAAATGTATTTGTTAAAAATTAAGAATTCCATGACTCATAATCTTCTATTACATATTTGTTATTGATTTTTTAAAATAAATCACCATTTAATTGAAATTCTTAAAGAATATTTGCAAAGGAAAGCATAAAATTTAGCTAACTTCATAAGAATCTAATATGCCCAACAGAATAGTTAGGGTAGTTTTTTTACCCCCCCCTTTTTTTTTAAAGCAGGCAATTCTCCAACACCAGAGCAGAAAATCTGCAGTAGAAACTTGGCCAAGATCCTACACCATCTTTACAAATGCCATGATTCAACCTGTCAATATGGATAAAATAAAGGCTTCTTTTCAAATATTTATCACAGTGGTTTGGTTTTGTTTTAGTCTATTCCCACCTGCCATTAAAAAATTTATTCAAAGAAAATAAAGACTGCCTCAAATTTCCATGAAATATTTCCATATAACTATCATTCTTTGGGGAAGAACATTAAACATGCCATAGCATATTGCAACATGGTTTTTATCTTGCATGATTTTCCTACTTTCAAAACTTGGAGGTGTGGGACATGAAAAGGGAGTCTTCCCTTGATTATGCCAGAGGTCTTGCATCTTAAGGCATAGTTTATTTGTGAATGAGGCCCAATATCCAACTTATATAAAATGCTATAAAACCTTCATAATGGTAAAGATAAAGTATTTCAGGGAGGGTGGTGACATTTTAGGTCAAACATTTCAAGACACTTAGGGGATCTAAAAGAAGATGACAAGATTGTGGAACTGAATGATGAGAAAGTGAGGTAAGCAGAGGACAGATTCATGATGGAGAGATAAAAGATAAGGAGGAGTTGCTAGGACTTTAGGGAATAGCTGGGTATGTACCAGAATAAATGAAAAAGCACAATGCTGGCCAATCATTTGAACTGGGAGGTCATGGACATCTTTCAACAAGGGTCTGTAATGAGATTAGGCAATTACTTTTCAAACCAAAGAAGCTCACAGATGCATTAGGCTGGGAGTCTAGCTGGAATACACTAGAGATATGCAGCTATCACTATATAGCTGGAATAGACTACCCATAGAGTGTGAGTTCAGATTTTTCAAAAATAGTTAAAATTTCAGAATCTGGATATTAGTGGACAGATCTGTAAGACTAAAAATGTAAAACTTTATTAAAGTGGGACCATCAGCATTTCACTTATCCCAATCACAAGTGTTATAGCTTCAGAAAACATAGCAACTGGGTGTTCAAAATTACCTAATTAATAGTGGGGTACAAAAGAAATTCAAAGTGACTATTAAGGGAATAAAGCTTTTATCATTATCACTGTGTCAAAAGAGTTGTGTTACTCATCATATTAATTTCCAACTTCAGACAAATTCACTAAAGAGACATTACTTATCTTAGGAGATACCCAGGTGTTCTCTTCCAGCTGCTTAAACCCCCTCTAGGCATTTGTTGATTTTTATTACCATAAAAATATTAACTGCTAAGGAAAAATATCTAGGCTATTTTGTGAAGAATCAGCAACAGAGCCAGGGTGGCACCAATGATTCTCAATTTGGATAATATGAATCAATAATTACAAATGATATTAGCAACTAAATCTAGCTCAGGTTCTATAACCTACTAAATAATTGAACCTGCTCATTCCCATCTCTGGGCTTTGTTTCTCTAAGAGTCAAATATAAGTGTTAGATTAAATCATATTTCTTAAAGTGGGGTTAACCTCTAGTCAGTCAGAATCACCTGGGTGTTTGTTAAAATGCAGATTCATGAGCCTCGTCCCAGATCAAGTTTGAATCTAAATCTCTGCATTTAAAGTAAGTTCCTCTATTGAGGTTTGAGTTTCTGACTGAAGTCCTTCTGCCTGCACTGAGGTTTGAAGGTCATCTGACTACAAAATCTTGAAGGCTTCCTTCTAGCTGTGTAATTCAGTTGATCCTTTGACAACTTTTATAACTTTGCTGCAGTCAGCAAGTTAAGCCTACCTACCAAAACAAAAACAAAAAACAGGTCCAGTTTTGACTTATCAACAAGATAAATAATAGAATACATTGTTACTCCAGGTTTGGTCTTCCATGAAATTGTGTGGAAGGTGGCATTTCATCCTGGTCTTTTACTTCTCACCTGCATCCCAACTTCCCTTTCTAGTTCTCTTTTCTTCTTCCATCTAATCCTGGGAAATATTCTTTGAAACAATGAATTTATGTCAATGGGTTGTTTTTATCATGTAGCTTTAGATTTGGGAGACATCTCAACATTTAAATGCAAATACTTGTAAAACTCATAGAAAAGTAACACTGTAAGACTTATATAACTGCTTGTTAATTCTAGAAAGTTAGAACAATTTTTCTTCTCTGGGAAGATTTCTCAAATGGAATTGTGTCCTGGCTCTCACAAAACATAGACCTAAAGGAAACTATGTACTCACATTTAACACAAAACTGCTTACCACCATATTGGTTACCTTTATGATTACTCATAAAGAGTTAAATGACAACATGAAGAAAACCTTCCAAAAATAGTAAATAAATAGTTTAGGTATCACGATAAGGGGCAACTCTTTGGAAATGATAATTTGCAAAATCACACACATGTAAGTGCCCTTCTGACTTTGTGTTTCTAATAATTATCAATTTTCCTTGAAGTAAATTGGCTATTCTTTATATATAATTAGGCCTTTACATTAATTGTGGCTTATTATTGATTAACTCAAGTATTTATTGAAAAAAAGTGTTCTATGTTGTACTTATCTCTTTATTATCAACAACTTAAAAGGGCAGAGGTTTTCTGCACATTGCTAGCCAGGATTCCCAACACCATTTGTTCAACAAGGAATCCTTTCCCCATTGCTTGTTTTTGTCTGGTCTGTCAAAGATCCGATGGTTGTAGATGTGTGGTGTTGCTTCTGAGACCTCTGTTCTGTTCCATTGGTCTATGTCTCTGTTTTGGTACCAGTACCATGCTGTTTTGAATTCTGTAGCCTTGTAGTATAGTTTGAAGTCAGGCAGCGTGATGCTTCCTGCTTTGTTCTTTTTGCTTAGGACTGTCTTGGCTATGCGTGCTCTCTTTTGGTTCCACATGAAGTTTAAAGTGGATTTCTCAACATTGGTAGCTTGATGGGGATACCACTGAATCTATAAATTACTTTGGGCAGTATGGCCATTTTCAGAATATTGATTCTTCCTAACCGTGAGCATGGAATGTTTCTCCATCTGTTTGTGTCCTCTCTTATTTCCTTGAGCAGTGGTTTGTAGTTCTACTTGACGAAGTCCTTCACATCCTTTGTTAGTTGTATTCTTAGGTATTTTATTCTCTTTGTAGCAATTGTGAATGGGAGTTGACTCATGATTTGGGCTCTCTGTTAGTCTGTAATTGGTGTATAGGAATGTTTGTGATTTCTGCACATTGATTCTGTATCCTGAGACTTTGCTGAAGTTGCTTATCAGCTTAAGGAGATTTTGGGCTGAGACAATGGGGTCTTCTAAATATACAATCATGTCATCTGCAAATAGAGACAATTTGACTTCCTCCTTTCCTAATTGAATATCTTTATTTCTTTTTCTTGCCTGATTGCTCCAGCTAGAACTTCCAATACTATACTGAATAGGAGTGGTGAGAGATGGCAACCTTGTCTAGTACCTGATTTCAAAGGGAAAGCTTCCAGTTTTTGCCCATTCAGTATGATATTGGCTGTGGGTTTGTCATAAATAGCTTTTATTATTTTGTGATACATTCAATACCTAGTTTACTGAGAGTTTTTAGCATGAATGGCTGTTGAATTTTGTCGAAGGTCTTCTCTGTATCGATTGAGATAATCATGTGGTTTTTGTCTTTGGTTCATTTTATGTGATGGATTACGTTTATAGACTTCCGTATGTTGAACCAGCCTTGCATCCCCAGATGAAGCCTACTTGATCTAGATGAATAGGCTTTTTGAAGTGCTGTTGCATTCAGTTTGCCAGTATTTTATTGAAGATTTTTATGTTGATGTTCATAACGGATATTGGTCTGAAGTTTTCTTTTTTGGTTGAGTCTCTGCCAGGTTTTGGTATCAGGATGATGTTGGTCTCATAAAATGAGCTGGGGAGGATTCTCTCTTTTTGTTTTGTTTGGAATAGTTTCAGAAGAAATGGTACCAGCTCCTATTTGTATATCTGGTAGAATTCAGCTGTAAACCCATCTGGATGTGGACTGTTTTTGGTTAGTAGGCTATTAATTGCTGCCTAAACTTCAGCCCTTGTTATTGGTCTATTCAGGGTTTCAACTTCTTCCTGGTTTAGTATTGGGAGAGTGCAAGTGTCCAGGAATTTATCCATTTCTTCCAGATTTATTGGTTTGTGAAGGCAGAAACTGACCCCTTCCTGTCACCTTACACTAAAATTAACTCCAGATGGATTAAAGATTTAAATGTAAGACCTAACACCATAAAAACCCTGGAATAAAACCTAGGCAAAACCATCCAGGACATAGGCATAGGCAAGGACTTCATTACTAAAACAACAAAAGTAAAAATAGACAAATGGGATCTAATTAAACTTCAGAGCTTCTGTACAGCCAAAGAAACAATCATTAGAGCAAACCAGCAACCAACAGAATGGGAAAATTTTTTTGCAATCTACCCATCTGATAGAGGGCTAATATCTAGAATCTACAAAGAACTGAAACAGATTTACAAGAAAAAAACAACCCCATTCAAAAGCGGGCAAAAGATATGAATAGAAACTTCTCAAAAGAAGACATACCATGAGGCCCACAAATATAGAAAAAATGCTCATCATCACTGGTCATTAGATAAGTGCAAATCAAAACCACATTGAGATATCATCTCACACCAGTTAGAATGGTGATCATTAAAAAATCTGGAGACAACAGATGCTGGAGAGGATGTGGAGAAATAGGAACACTTTTGCATTGTCGGTGGGAGTGTAAATTAGTTCAACCATTGTGGAACACAGTGTAGCAGTTCCTCAAGGATCTAGAAATAGAAATTCCATTTGACTCAGCAATCCCATTACTGGGTATATAACCAAAGGATTATAAATCGTTCTACTAAAAAAACACATGCACTTGGATGTTCGTTGCGGCACTGTGTACGATAGCAAAGACTTGGAACCAATCCAAATGCCCATCAATGATAGACTGGACAAAGAAAATGTGGCAATATGCACCATAGAATACTACACAGCCATAAAAAACAATGAGTCTGTGTCCTTTGTAGGGACTTGGATGAATCTGGAAACCATCATTCTCAGCAAACTGACACAAGAACAGAAAATCAAACACCACATGTTCTTACTCATCGGTGGGTGTTGAACAATGAGAACATGTGGACACAGGGAGGGGAGCATCAAATACTGGGGTCAGTTGGGGGGGCTAGGGGAGGGACAGTTGGGGGTGGGAAGGGTGGGGAGGGATAACGTGGGGAGAAATGCCAAATATAGATGATGGGGGAATAGAGGCAGCAAACCACCTTGCCATGTATGTACCTATGCAACAACCCTGCATGATCTGCACATGTACCCCAGAACACAAAGTACAATTAAAAAAAAAGGGGGACAGAGGTTTGATTTGCATAAAGGATCTGAAACATGTAATATTACTAAACAAAAGCAACTTGGGCTACATTGAACAAACCAGAGAGCTAAATATGAGAGGCCATGATTCTTAACAGAAAACGATTGTTCAGGCCCCTAAGATTAAAACTAAGTTTTTAAACAGGAAAACTCTCATTAATTCTACTGGTATCATTTAACTACTATGAAAAGCAGATTCTTTGGAACAAGGAAAAGCAGGTTCATTGCTTTCTGTTGAAAACAACAGAAGTAGCACCATTTGTAGGGCTATGCAGTCAAACTGTATGTGAATGCATTATCCAAGAATATACTAACCTTTTAGTGGAGGAGAGACAGACAATAAAGGTGAAAAGGTAGTAAGACTGTGTGATTTTGGTGGCTTAACTTAGGGGCAACTTTTAATGATCACCTGCAAAAAGTCTGAAATTCTTAAGTCTATTCTTAACCTAAGTAGGAAAAGCTATAAATATTATATATTAAGTGTACTATATAAAATAATTTCTTTAATAATATTCTGTTATTAATAGTTTTATCTCCCTTGCTTTATGAAACACTCCTCTCATCTGGCCAAGTGCCATCACATTCTCGGATTTCCCCCTTTCTCCTCCTTTCCCCCCATGTCAAGATGCCAACTCCTCTACCTCCTTTCACCTGAGAAACGTAGGTACTCCTGAGAGACTATGGCCTCAGCATTCCACTCTCCCTTTGCAAACATGGTCCCTCAGTGAATGTTTTCACTGTCACAGCTATATCCATTATCACCGAACCAAAGACTGAAATCTCCTACTCTTCCTACTCTCCTTTTCTAGCCCTTATCTTCAATCAGAAATTGCCAGAAAAGCATTTATTTGCACATCCACTTGATTTAAATTGCATGTGCTTAAATATAATCCATTATCCATCATCCTCAGTTTTTCCTCCTGATGTCCCTACTTTGGCAGGTAATCAAGGTTGTGAGACCTTAATGTCTATCAACGCTAATGATACTCTATCTCAAACTACTCAATCACAAATGAGCTTAAACTCCTCAGATTGGTGATCAGGGTCCCAATACACCATTATTGTCAAAATGACTGCAAAAATACTTTCCTTCTGGAGCATGTATTAATGAGAGCATAGACTTTGGAGCCTCAATTTCATCCCTCTCACTGTCATCAGTGTCATCTCAGACATATTTTTGTGAATCTCTATTTCTTCTTCAGTAAATTGGGGATGAATACTCAAGGTTAAGGTGAATACATGAAAAAAAATGCATGTATTTACTTTGTCAAATGCAAGGACACATTAAAAGCAGCAAATGGTGCTGGAGAACAAATGTGATCTCTTCACTCATGTCCTTCCCATCTGCTTTTCCTCTTTCTCTCATCTATGTCTAACTCATCACACAAAAGCAACTCTGCTGCCCCCACCACAACATTCAGACAAGTGTCTCTGATCACTACACCTCTGGCTTGCAGAATCTGCACAATGAGATACTGTCTTTTTTTCATATAAACATGTCTTCTCTATTTGCAATTTATTTGTGAGATTTTGAAAGAGTAGTTCAATACCCTAATTCTTGGCACATCAGCTAATAAATAAACACAGTAGCATTTACTGAAAAAAACAATATCAGTTTTCTCAAATTCATGTCCAGAGGTCCAGAGGGATGCTTCAATTGCACAGTGCCCATGCTTGAACCTGAATTCTTCCTCATGACTGATTGCAAACACCATGACAGTGTCTGAGCAGAGATATCAGTGCTTGGACCTTCTCTTTGCTCTTTCCTAAGAAACATAAGATTTCATATTTGCCAGCTTTGAAAGCATTTCAGCTCACATTTACTATTTTCTCTCTGCCACACATATTCACAGAACTTCTAAGAGCATATGCAAACTGAAGTGTATCATCTCTGTTTGAGCACAATATACTCTCAGAATGTATTTTGACATCAATAAAACGTGGACTCCTCCCCAGCAATACTTAGGAAAGCCTCTTAGGTTCCAGAAATAAACATTCTGGGATGCTCTGCAGGCCAGATGTGCAGTCTGTTGAGATGGCATTGTGGGAGAGAAAAGAAAGAACCCAAGCCCATTAAACTTACAATCTTCACAGAGTAGCTTTACTTTTCTCTTCTTTTCTTTGCAAAGACATGGTCAGCAAGTCCTTTACTCCTGGCCTCTATTTATCTACACTTTTTGGTTGTTTGTGAACATTGATTAAATGAATAAGGCAGAGGTATTTCAGAGTAATGGCTGATAGGCAGGTAGAATGCTGTACCTAAATCCAAAGCATTTATATGTCGGTTCCTCTCTGAAGTTCAATAGCTTCAATAGTTTCTCTATGAAGCCCAATAGCTTCTCTCTATCTCATTATCCACAGAATATAGTCAAAATTTTACGCCACTTTACTAACTGTATTATTTTGAGCAAAACACGTTGCCACCCTGAGACACAGTCCTCACTTTCTCATTTGTAAAACTAAGAAATTATTTCAGATGATATCAAAGTACCTTTGCATTTATGATTCTACATTAGTCAACGATTCACCTCTACCCCCACATAACAGAGCTCTGTGGGTCAAACTCTAATCACTCTCTTCAATACTACAAGAAATGGCTGCCAAATTTCTGGCTAGTAACTGACATTTCATATTCACGCTAGTGCACTTTCAAACACAAACCATCCCTGAGCCTTTCTTTGTTCTTTGGAGATGTCTGCTTCCGTCATACCAAGAAAATGCAAGAACAGTCAAACGCAGGTGTTTGGGCATGGCCTAACGACTAAGCTTCTTTGTCTTTTTCCTTTTTTTTTCCAGTGTGGGGTGGGGGAGGGTCTGTTTTAATGTACAGAAAAAGTCACAATGGCTGATGCAAAGCCTTAACATCTACTCTAGTTTCCTTAAACTCGCTCTGAAGTCTACAGGAACTCTGTACTCTGAGGGTTCAGTCCCATAATTGGAAAATGAGAAAATATCTAAAGGAACACAATTTTAAAGTTAACAAAGAAAAAACTGAAGATAGAGAAAAAGTGATCTTGTTGTTGTTGTTATTGGGAAAAAATATAGCAGTTAAAACAGCATATTTATTTCGTTTTAATTTCTGGGCTGTCAGACATCAGCTCTGAAGCCCTGATTCAGAACACATGCGGGGTCCCTTTGAAGTTCTGACTGCTTTTTTTTTTTTTTTTTTTTTAACAATGGCAAAAAGATATAAAGAAATTAAACAGCAACATAATCATAAAACAGAACTTCTGGACTCCTGACTTACAAATTGTCATTATTTCATTTGTTCAAGGCTTCATTTTCAAAGCTTCATTGTGGTACATAGTTTTTTTTGTAATTTTTTCCTTTAAGCTCAACTTTAGCTATTCTTTTCCTCTCCAAAGTGAGGCATTCTACTTTTATTTTATTCAACTGAAAAAAAAATAGTTTGTTGTGGTTTTCTGAAAACAAGAAAGGAACAGGAAAATCCAGAGCAATACAGTGAATGGAATCTTTTTGATAAAAGCCATAGCAATATAGGGCTTAGATCTTAAAATAATCAGTTCTCTTGGCATAAAGACAAAAATGTACCTTAAATTTTCAGGCAACCTAAAGAAAACGTCTACTTGGTTTTCATGCTCTACTTAGAAAAGATCTTTACAGAAGATCTTTCAGGATCCTTAATAAAAACTGGGCATTTCAAATATGGCCTGACAGATGCCAGATTTAAAAACACATATTTCCCACACACACAGACTCAGGCACAAATGCATACAAATTGATTTACTGTTGTCAATCAGTGGTCATATATCTTTATGTGAACAAAATACACAAGAATTCTGTAATTCAACAATCCCTTTTAAATCTAAATACCCACAAACAAGCTACAAGTTTCTTAGTCCCAAAATCATGTTTCTTGTTCTATTTTTTTCCTATAATCTCTTCTTGGTTTTATTATGTAAAGTATTCTAATATTTATACTTTTTCCAAATACAGTTCTATAGTACAACTTTTATTTCAGAGTTTCTTTTCTGCTATAACCTTAATAGTCAAAATTTCAAAAATTATGTTTCTCATTCCATGTATTGACTTCCAATACACTTGCAGTCACAGTTAGTCATCCTTTACATCAAGTTCCAACTCAGTACATCAAAGTTAAGTGGGGAATTGAAATAAATATTCCCATCAATGGGGTACTAAAGCCAGCTCATACTGGCTTGGGAGAACTAATAGCTAAATTTTCAGAAATTTTGTGAGCCTGGTTTAAACACAGCTATTATAAATGTTAAATTATATAAACAATATTAAAAATTATATTAGAAACACCATTATGTACCACACACTCATTATTTCTGAATTATTTTACTATATTTACTATTATTTATGTTCCTTGGGTTACTTATGTCTATTGTATGGATGGAATTGAAAAACTTGATTATGGATTGCTGTTGCATGTCTTGTCTCAACTGTGTTAGTGACTTCCACATTGGAAGCCTTAAAGGAATGAATAGCCAGGTGGACATCTTAGTCTGTCTGGTCTGCTATAACAAAATACCAAAAACTGGGTAGCTTACAAACAACACAGATATATTTTTCACATTTCTGGAGGGTGGGAAGTTCAAGATCAAGCAGAGAAAATCAGGATAGCAGATTCGGTATCTGTTGAAGGAAGGCCCGCTTTCTGGCGCAAACAGCACACTGTCACCATGTCCTCACATGATAGGAGGGGCAAGACAGCTCTCTATGGCCTCTTTATTGAGGGCACTAATCCCATTTATTTAGGGCTCTGCCACTCTCATGACCTAATTAGCTCTCAAAAACCCCACCTCCTAACATTATAACATTGGTGATAAGGTTTCAATCGAGAGGACACGAACATTCAGACCATAGTAGTATGGGTATTTTTCTTGGTTTTGGGGTTTTTGGTGTTTTTTTTTAAGAGCTACTTTTTAAACATTTATCTGCAAATTACTAATTGTCTGCTGTACCAGAATTATTCAAACAGCTAATTTACAGTTTATAATGTGTATTTATATTTAATCTTGGATATTTCATCTTTAACTTCATATTGTTTTTTAATCCATTCACTGCTGGTCAATATATTGATTGCCTTTTAAAATTCCCACCTTTTAGTAAAGGTTTATACTTCTCTTCTGCCTAGAATAAAACTGCATTTTCACATCTACTGAACCGCCTCTCAAAACTTTAATGAAAACTTACATATGCTGTGATGTCAATATTAATTAGAAGGTTGGTATAAGATTCCTCTTATTTTCCGGCACAGGGTCAGGCACGTGGTGTCCAAATGAAACCGAAAGAAATTATGCATATTATTTGTTTAAAGGTGGGTGGAACCAATTCTGTATTGCTATGTCATTACCTTAGAATTTTGGACTATAAGAGTCTAGAAGGGAGGTACCAAGTATGTCAAGTAGCCTGATTCCTTAAGTATTAAATAATCATCAGATGGATTGCCAAACATCCTCCCATTCTATTTTGACAACAGTGTCCATGTATAAACGAAAAATATTTCTGCATTAAGTAGTTTAAATTCTATTATTCTGACATGAGTGATTGTCTTGAATACAAACAGATTTTAGACACAGCAAATTAAGATCTTTTTATACAGAAAGGATGTGGATGAGATTTGGATAAGAACTGGAGAAAGTTTGACCGTGGAAATTAGCCACGTGTGGAAAAGATTGCATTATTTATATATACTTATACAGACTTTGGTTTAATACTAAAAAATGCTAGATTCCTCTCTAACACAAAAGAGAAATAGAAAGTTTTTAAGCAGAGAAAATATCCATTTGTACATGCTACAACTAAATTGTAATGTTTTCACTGAAAACTTTTTAGTTTTCTAATAGTTAAGATTAGCATTATTTGTAGTGCAGTGAATTACTAAACACGTTATTTAAGCTCTAGCAGAACATAATTTTCAAGGTACATAAGCATGTTCTTGGTAAAATTATAATACCTACAGCTCAAAACTTCCATAGGTTTAACACAAATCTGTCTTATCCCAACTTCTAAATAACAGAGGATTATTCTAATTTTTTGTTATTAGAGTAATTCTTGCAATTTATGTAATTTACAGTTGTATTACTTTTGTTTTTTAAAATTAAAATCTGACCAATATTTCTTAATGTCCATACTATTGAGATTTCAGAGCAGATAATGCTTTGATATGGAGAACCATCCAGTATACCACAGAATGTTCAGCAATATCCTTGGTCACTACCCACTAGATTCTGGTGGTACCTTCAAGTTGTGGCAACCACAGTATCTCTATGTATTGCCAAATAATCTCTAGGAAAGCAAAATCACCTCTATTTGAGAACAACTAAATTAGGGCAATTTTCAGAGAAAATGTTAATTCAATGCATAACATATTTTCAAATGTTTCTTATTGATAAAGAAGAGAAATTTAATATTAACTCATACCCATTTACTGGATACTTACATAGTTTTCTACAGTTTTAAAATATTATCTCATTTTATTCTCATAAAAACTTAGGTGTATAGGTTTTTATGTTCATTTTCACAGCTGAGAAAAGTGAACATACGAGAGGAAATAACTGCCTAATGATCACTCATCTATAGTGCTGGTCATTATATACTGATAATAAGATGAACTGAGCAAGTATATTTAATAATTGTAAATACCTAACACTGGAGCACCCAGATATATAAAGCAAATATTATTATATGTAATGGAAGAGATAGATCCCAATATAAAAATAGGGAGTTCAATACCCCACTCTCAGAATTGAACAGATTATCTACATAGAAAATCCACACAGAAGTATTGGATTGAAATTACGCTAGACCTAGAAGGCATTTAAAGACTATTTTATCTGATAGCTTCAGACTACACATTCTTCTCATCAGCACATGGAACATTCTCTGTAACAGATCACCTAATAGGCTACAAAACAAGGCTCAAAAGATTTTAAAAAATTAAAATCATATCAGATATCTTTTCTGACCACAGTGGAATAAAATTAGAAATCAATAAGAAGAGGAATTTTGGAAACTGTACAAATACATGGATATTAAACAACATGCTCCTGAAGACCAATGGGTCAATGAAGAATTTAAGAAAGAAATTCAAAAAATTCTTGGAACAAATGAAAATAGAAAATCAGTACCCCAAAACCCACGGGATACAGCAAAAACAGTAGTAAGAGGGCAGTTTATAGCAATGAACTATAGATTTTGAATAAACAACCTAACAATGGATTGCAATAAAACTAGAATAGCAAGAACAAACCAAACCCCAAATTAGTAAAGGGGAAGAAATAATGTTTTGGAGAAGAAATGAATGAAATAGAGACCAAAAAATACAAAGGATGAATAAAATCAAAAGTTTTTAAAATAAAAGATAAACGAAATTAGCAAACAATTAGCTAGACTAAGAATAAAAGAGATGAGATCCAAATAAACAAAATCAGAAATGAAGAAGACATTACAACTGACACCAACTATACAACAAGACATTACAACTGACATCAACTATACCACTATACAACAACTATGCAACAGACACAAGTACAAACCAACAAATTAGAAAACCTAGAGGAAACAGATACATTTCTGCATACATATATCCTACCATGATTAAACCAGACCAAAAAAACCTGAACAGACCAATAACAAATAACAAGATAGAATCAGTAATAAAAAGTTTCCCAAATATCTTCAATGCTGAATTCTAAGAAATATTGAAAGAAGAAATAACACCAATTCTTCTCAAACTATTCCAAGATATTAAAGGAGAGAAAATTCTTCCAAACTCATGCTGTGAGGCCAATATTACCCTGACAATAAAACCAAATAAGGAAAAAACAAAATAAGAAACCTATAGGCAGCTGGGCGTGGTGGCTTACGCCTGTACTCCTAGCACTTTGGGAGGCTGACGGGGGTGGATCACATGAGGTCAGGAGTTCAAGACCAGCCTGACCAACATGGAGAAATCCCATCTCTACTAAAAATACAAAATTACCTGGGTGTGGTGGTGCATGCCTGTAATCCGAGCTACTCGGGAACCTGAGGCAGGAGAATCACTTGAACCTGGGATGTGGAGGTTGCAGTGAGTGAGATCGCACCATTGCCCTCCAACCTGGGCAACAAGAGCGAAACTCTGTCTAAAAAAACAAAAAAAAGAAAACTATAGGCTCATACCCACAATGAATATAGATGCAAAAATTTCTCAAAAAATACTAGCAAAATGAATACAAACACACATTAAAAAGATTATACACCATGATCAAGTGATCATGGAGGCAAAGATGGTTCAACTTAGGCAAAACAATAGTCACGATATATCACATCAACAGAATGAAAGATGAAAGCCATATGATCATCACAACAGACATAGAAAGAACATTTGAACCCACAGTCAACGTCATATTGAATACTGAAACTTTTCCTGTAAGAAATCGAATGAGATAAGGATGCCGACTTTTATTATTTTTATTCAACCTAGTAGAAGTCCTAGCCAGAGCAATCAGACAAGAGAATAACATAAAAGGCATTCACATGGGAAAGGAGAAATCAAATGCCCTGCCTGCAGATAATATAATCACATATAAAGACATAAAGACTCCATCAAAGAATTCCTCAAATTGACAAATGAATTCAGTAACGTTACAAAATATAAAATCAACATACAAAAAATCAGTAATACTTCTATACCAATGATCAGCTATCTGAAAAAGAAATCAAAAAAGCAATCCAAGAGACAATAGTTACAAAAATATATGAGAATATATTTAACCAAGAAGGTCAAAGATTTCTATGATGACAACTATAAAACATTGACAAAATTAGTTGAAGAGGACATAAAAGTTGGAAAGGCATTCTATGTTTATGAATTGGATGAATCAATATTGTTAAAATAGCCTTGTTACCCAAAGCAATCTACAGACTAAATGCAATACCTAACAAGTTAATGTAAAGATGTTAAGAGAGAGATAGATTCCAATACGACAATATTGGGGACTTCAACACCCCACTCTCAGCATTGGACAGATCATCTAGAAACAAATGTCATTCTCTGCACAAATTTTAAAAAAATCGTAAAATTTGTATGAAACTACAAAATACCCCAAATAGCCAAAAAGTCCTAAGCAAAAAGCCCCACAAAAAAAAGAAAGCTAAAAGCATCACACTACCTGACTTCAAAATATACTACAAACCTATAGTAACCAACATATCATGGCACCGGTATAAAAACAGACACATTGATCAATGGAACAGAATAGAGGACCTAGAAATAAACTCACATATATACAGTCAACTGATTTTTGATAGAAGTAGCAAGAACATACATTGGGGAAGGGACAGTCTCCACATCATGCAGTATATTCATGCAATGAACCTGCTCATGTATGTCAAGAATCTAAAATTAAAAAAATAATAAATAGTACTAGGAAAACTGAATATCCGTGTGAAGAACAATGACACTAGATTCCTATTTATCACCATATACAAAATTCAACTCGAAATGGAGTACTTAAATGGAACATCCAAAACTATGAAACTACTAAAAGTAAACATAGGGGAAATGGTTTGGGACACTGGGCTGGGCAAGGACTTTATGGATAAGGCTTCAAAGAGAGAGGCAACAAAAGCAAAAATAAAACAATGGGTTTATGTCATTCTAGAAAGCTGCAGAGCAAAGAAAACAATCAACAGAGTGAAAAGACAACTTGTCGTATAGAAGACAATGTCTGCAAACTATTCATATAAGAAATTAGTATCCAGAATATATATATACAAGGAACCCAAACAACTCAACAGCAAAGTAAAACCAAATAATCTGATTTAAAAATTGACAGTTGATCAGAATAGACATTTCTCAAAAGAAGACATACAAATGGCTAACAGGCATATGACAAAATTCTCAACCTCCCTAATCATCAGGAAAATGCAAGTTAAACCACTATGAGATATCATCTCACCCCAGTTAGAATAGCTATTATCAAAAAGACAAAAAATAACCAGTGTTGGTGAGGATGTAGAGACAAATGAACTCTTTATATCCTGTTCATAGGAATGTAAATTAGTACATTTGGAAAACAATATGGAGAGTCCTCAAAAAGCCAAAAAATAGAATGACCATAAGATCTAGCCATCTCACTGCTGAGTGTATATCCAAAGGAAGGAAATCAGTGTTGTTGAGAGAATATCTGTAATTTTGTATTTATTGCAGTTCTATTAACAATAGCCAAGATATGGAATCAACCTATGTGTTCATCAACAGATAAATGAATAGAGAAAATGTGGTATAAATACACAATGGACTCTTATACAGTCATTAAAAAAGAATGAAATATTTTTTGTTGTCATTTGTGGCTCTAGATGAGCCTAGAGAACATTATGTTAAGTAAAATAATCCAGGTTGGCACAAAAGAATAAATACTACACAATCTTAGTTACACGTGGAAGCCAAAAGAGTTTATGTCATGGAAGTACAGAGTAGAAAAGTGTTTACTGGAGGTTGGGAAATAAGTGGAAAGAGGGCGAGATAGGAAAAGGTTGGTAAATAGATACAAAATTACAGGTAGATAGGAGGAATCCTATCTGTTCTAGTGTTTCTACAACACTGTAGGGTGACTATGGTTAACAATTTATTCTGTTTTCAAACAGCTAGAAGAGAAGATTTTGAATGTTCTCATCACAAAGAAATGATAAGCGCTTGAGGTGATAGATATGCTAATTTAATCATCACACACTGATTTAATCATTATACACTGTCTAGACGTATTGAAATATTACTCTGTACCTCATAACCGTGTAAAATTATGTCAATTAAAATTTTTTTAAATGAGTACAAAGAATAAAAAAATTAAGCTCTGAATATGTAAAGGCACTATAATTGATGTGGCTGTGAGCTTCTATATGATGCATATTTCTAGAATATTAATATTTTTAAAGAATATACATAATTTGGGAAGTACTAACTATTCCATGTGACATTCCAAAATGGTCCATATAAAGTGTTTTTCTCCTATATGGTAAGAGGCAGTATAATAAATTATGGCTTTTCCTTTAGAATAAAATATCCTACCCTGGAAAAAAGCACTGTCAACATGGCTAAATATAATATATATGCATAGTATAGGTTCACAATAAAATACACTATGATGATATCAGAGGTGTAAATTTAGTCAGATCCAATTCTAGGGGAGTTGCTCCCTTTCAAACTTCTGCATCTGGATAATGCTACAAATTACCAGATATTCTAAGAATTACTCTCAAGATGTTACTATTCTATCAATATGTCACTACCCTACCAAGCTACCAAGAGTAAACTGTGAGAATGGCTCATGCTGTCTCGAGTTTGCCCTTTGGTGTGTTTTGTATTCTTTCCAGAATTGTGCATTACTGGTGGTATAATACAAAGAATTTAAGATCCACCTTTGCCTAAGAAATTACCTAGCTCTAGCTTCAAAGGCCTGTGGTCCTTCCTTTGATCTTTTGTCAAATTTTGCTTGTCGAATAATATGACATCACAAAATCTGTAGGCAATTCTTACGCAAGCAATAAGGAATAAAGGTAGGCAAAATACTCTTAACATGCATCATATCATCTTATGGTGTGTCCCTCTTTAAAAAGTGATTGTAAACAAAACTTCATTACTTATGAATTAAGTAATTTAGAATTCCCATTCTAGCTAATCTAGTAACAAATATGTTTAACAGTTGTTCTGGGCATTGTTCTATATCTCTTGGGAAACATTTTTCAAATCACAGAATTCCAATGATTAATGTTAAGAATTGCCCTTCTTTTCTACATTGAACTTAACTGTTTGAAAAAATGCACCTTTCTATGCTTGGCCTGGGACAACATCTTACAGGATAGATCCCTGCCCTCAAGGCCATTTGGGTTTAAAGGTAGCAGGTTTCTATGGTGCCTCCTTGTGGTTTCAATGCTTTTGGATGCACAGGGAGCTAGTTTTTTCTTTCTGTGAGGGTGCTCCTGATGTGAAAAGAGAGATCTTCCTTTCATCCTGTGTTTTCTCTTTCCCCAAGTATGCTTTCAAACTGTTGTGTCTCCAGCACAGGAGTTTCTGGATAATCATGTGTTTAAATTAGGGCTTTCCAGGGCTTAAAAACCTTATGAAAAGTGCAGTGTACTCATGGTCATATTAGCTGTTATTACATTCCTTTGTCAGTGGTCCTCAAAACTGATTGTGTGTATACTGAATAAAGAACAGGTGGACTGTAATCTCTGGCTGTTAAGACAAGGAATCTGCATTTTTAAACAAGACTGCTCAGGTTAGTTGAATCTAACTGTAGGAGGCCCTCAAACAAGGTCTTCAGAATCACTGCTGTACATTTTCTGGAGCTGTGAAGGAGCAAACAAACTGGGCTTCCTCTGCCACTATTGCATCCTCTAATCTCTTCACCATCATTTTCCCCACCATAGGTAAATTACATGTACCCTTGAAGATCCTCTACAAACTCTACTTCACCATTTCATGCATTTGTAGCAGGGCATAAAACTATATTATCTTAACAACTCAAAATGTTTCTGGGCAGAGGAACCACCTGTATTTAGAAAAAGACATTTGGCACCATGGCTCACGCCTTTCCCCAGAGTGGAAAGAAAAGAAGAAAGGAAAGGAAAAAGGAAAGGAAAGTAAAAAAGAAAAGAAAGGAAAGGAAGAGAAAAGAAGGAAGGAGGGAAGTGAGAGGAAGGAAGGAAGGAGGAATGGAGGGAAGGAAAAGAGAGAAAAAGAAAGAAAAAACTATTATGCATTAGAAATAACTATAAAACTTGAGGATGGGGTGAAGGAAGGAGTCTAAGTGCTAAGTAATATGTCAAGAGGTTGTAGTTTAAAATGCACAGATGGCTGAAATACTTCCAGAAATTGGAATGTTCCATTTCTGTCTCATCAGCAATGGAAATCCCTTCAACTTCCCTGCACACAATAAATGCTTTCACACACACAAACCTGCAGATTTGTTTCTTCATGAAAACATTTTAAAAGGGTTTACTTTTATATTAGCACTGATATTACATAAGGTAAAAATGGCACTGTTGAGCTGTGGCAATAATCTTTAAAATAAAGTTATTAAGAGGAGGCAGGCACACAGCACTACAACATTCCAGAAACTATAAATATCACACTGTCCTTACCATCTCACTGGTATGATCTTAGAAAAATGAACTTTCAAAAAACTATGTGAAGAAGCTTTGAATTTAGCTTATTTAGCTTCTAAGGGACAACATGGTCTTAATGTACAACCACTCTGTATAAAATGCCTTATTAAACCTTCAAGTGCCTACAGACTAGTAAGAGATATAAGGCAAGGCCACAGCTTACAACAGCAAAAAGAGAAGTGAGCAAGAAGAGAGATTCTGATAGTGTCATGAGTGGCTAACAAGAAATGGGGATGCTGGGCCGGGCACGGTGGCTCATGCCTGTAACCCCAGCACTTTGAGAGGCCAAGGCATGTGGATCACTTGAGGCCAAGGGTTCAAGACCAACCTGGCCAACATGGTGAAACCCTGTCTGTGCTAAACAAACAAAAACTAGCCACACATGGTAGCTTGTGACTCTAGTCCCTGCTACTCAGGAGGCTAAGGCAGTAGAATCCCTTGAACCCTGGAAGTAGAGGTTGCAGTGAGTGGAGATCCCGCCACTGCACTCCAGCCTGGGCAATTGAGCAAGATTTCCTCTCACAAAAAAAAGAGAAAGAGAGAAAAAGAAAAACCTTATTTAAAAAAAAGAAATGGGGAGGGTAGAGGTTTCCTCATTAACTTAGGTTGAAGATCTAACAAGTAAGAAAATGAGATAATAAATAAGCCAGTGCAATATTTTATGGATCTAAATGTTTTATAACAAATTCATTCCTGCTACATATTTCCATATAGATTTTAACTTTTATGAGATTTAAGAGCACATCTTATGTTACATACTTTATCATTACAGTGACAACACAGCACCCTGACCATCATAGCTACACTGCAAATTCTTTCACCAGTTAGTTACATTGAATTTTATCCTCCTTTTCTAACATGGTTGGACTGTGAAGAAGAATGTGTCCCTAATAATTATCTTCTACTTTTATTGCATGAATATATAAAGCAGAAAACCTTACTATTTCAGTAAATTCATACTTGTCACTAAAGTAGAAAGTAAACTACTTAAAAGAAATTGGGAAAATACATATTTTTAATTCAAGGCATACTAAAATTTGTGCTTGTTCCAATTGTTGGGTGTTTTGGGAAGGACAGGAATTGTGTGTATTGTAATTATGACTATCGAAACTACAGACATCAATCAGAATCTCTGTTCTCAATTGTAGCCAGCATTATTCTGATCCTAGATTCGTTTCCAGTTGCGTAAGGGTCATGTGGAGGTGAACAGAATATGAGGTATCTGGCTCCAATTCCATTTGGAACATTAAAGTGACTCCAGATTGATAAAATAGAGAGAGAGAACAGCATACGTGACTACAAAGATCCCAAGCCAGAGTGAGCCAAATGGTACATTCTCGACTAATGGTGACTGACAATGAGAGAGAGAAGAGATCTTAGGAATAGAATTGAAGCTTCATTTTTACCAGGGATTACTTTAGGATGTAGGTAGAATAAATGAGAGTGTTTATCAGTAAGACACCAAGGAGTAAATGGGAGTAAACAGCTGACACAAAGATAGGAAAGCTGTCAACATTTTCTGCAATGGTATGAAAATTCATCTTTTCAGGTCACATGCTGGCTGCCAGAGAAACAATGGTAAAAAAGAAAATTAAGGAAACTAAAAACAGAAACTCTAGGGATGGCCTCAGAATGTGGAATAGAGTAAATGTCACTGGATGTCTATTTGAAAGACTGGCAAGAGGAAGGATATATACTAAAGAAGTCAAAATAGATGAAAATGGTTAAAACTTGAAAGGCTTATTACCGATTGCCTGATTTCAGTCTAAGACTTACCATAGCTTAGGCGCCACACAAGTATTTTACATGAACTATGAATAAAATGCAGTTGTTATGTTTTACAAATGAGAAAACTGGGATTTAAAAAAATGAACAACTTGCCTAAAGTCATGTTACTGCTAAGAAGGGCCCAGTCAGGACCCAAATGTAGGTTTGTTTAGTCCCACAGACCTTGCTATAATTAACCATCAGGCTGAAATTTCATTAATTCTCAAAGCACCTCCTTTCTCCTACTCTGATTAAAACACATATTCTCTGGCCTGAACGTGTAATGTTGTTTTCAAATTGCTCATGCAAGAAAATTGCTGAATATATTTGTTCAGATTCCCCTAAATAACTGTGTATCATGCTATATTATATCAGACTGACCTTTCCTACCAGGCAGGGAATAGCTCTGCATAATTTGTTTTGCTTACCCCTTAGTACAATACCATATGTAAATAAGTGCTATTATTATAGATGATCACATTCATTAGAAAACACTCAAAGGAACGGGACTGCAGAGATTCCTGGAACCAGAAAACGTATACATGTAAGCTAGAGGCATATTTCACTTATAAATAGTGTGAAATTTCTTTTTCCCAACCTTTTCCATTCTCAGATATTCAAATCAAAAGTGTTCTTTGTTTATGTGCTAATTTAATTACACAGCTAAATAATTATATTTTAGGAAATCTAACAAGATGTCTCCTGAGATAAGCGTATTTTTATTTATTTCAGGGATGCAGTTCATTCAATTATTTCCCCCGCCCTTGTCAATTGTTTCAGTTGTTCATAGGCAATTTTATTAGAAATAAAATATTGTTAGAGGGGGTTCTCAAAACTGCTTTATCTTCATTATATTGAAAATTCTATTCCAAACGAATCTTTGGGGAAATCTTTTTTACTGACATACTTTTCGTTCGTAGTTTTGTTTCAAACACAGAGAGTTATTCCTGCCAAAGCCTCATTTTTCTCCTTCTTTTTTGGCTAAAAGCAATCTTCTGGAGGCTGTTCATTCCCCTACCCCTCCACAGATCTCACCATGATGACTCTCCTAAGGACACATTAGAGGGCTTTGCCCTAATCCACATTTTACTAAACAACCCCAGGAGTGAGAAAAACCTTCACTAGGATTTGATTAAACAAATTCTTAAAGCCAATAAAATGTTTTCAAGTTGTAAGAGAAAGCAGCATTAGTGCATTTTCCCATGCAAGGCAGAAATTTCACTGTTCAGTCATCCTTAAAGGAAGACAGTTTGGGATGGAGTATATTCTCCCTGAGATCCGTTCTAGAGGCTTCAACCTCCAGCAGCAATTGCCTGTGAGGGAAGCTTTATTGTATAGCACAGTGCAGTTGGGACTGAAGCTGTTTCCATACATTTTAGGGCAATTTTACGTGTAACATGTTCTCTGCCACTTTACAAGTTTATTGAAAGGGTAGGAGAAAATACAGTAGGTAAGGCCAAAGTGTGTGACTAAATTGAATCTGGCATAAAATAATAATATGAAGTACCTTTGGGAGAAATAAAAAAGAAAGCTGTTTCTTAAATGCTGTAGAACAGAAATGTATGTATGCAGATGCAAACATTTAAAAGATTAAAAATACTGGACTGATATATGGAAACAACTTTTATGATTAAATAAGATAGGTTATAAAAACAATCCGATTAGATGTTCAGGAAATGGTTAAAATGAACCAAGATGGTTGAAATATAGTTGGTTCATGGCCATATTTATACGTGCTAAAATACCCATACTATACAATGAGGATAAGTCTAGCAATTATGTGGTTAATTTGGTCGCTCTCCATAATCACAGAGATTCATTTGTTGGGGGTGGGATTCCCAACAGGCATTGGATTCTCCCAGTTGACTGGTAATAATAACAAACAGGCTTACCAGAAACAAACAGTTGTAAAGTCTCCACTATATTACGTGTTCAGTTGATGCAGTTGAAATATCAAACCTAGCTTTTCTTTTCCCTAACGTCAGCAATGTAGACAAATAACAGGCCTTTGGAAACAAAAGATTTTTTTAAAAATTTGATTCAAAAATGTGACTCTTTTTGGTCCCAGCAGAGAGTCAAAGTATCACAGAAAAAATATATATTATTCATACAATTTTGTGTGTGTGTGTGTGTGTGTGTGTGTGTGTGTGTGTGTGTGTGTGTGTTACATACAGAGAGAGAGAGAGAGAGAGACTGATCTGTTGCAGTATTGGAGCCTTGGGAATTAAGCATCTTTTTGGGAATCTCTGTAGTGTATTATTAGAAGATCATGATTAATGTCACAGGACTTAAGCAATCTTTGAAAAGAAGTCAAAATGTGCCACAAAAATTTACTTGATTGTGCCAGTGGGAATATTTCCTAACATAGTCCCAAACTTCAAAAACAGTATGAAGCATGCAAATAGAGTAAGGGGCGGGGTCCATCCATTTTTTCTCAAGTATATTTAATCTGTTTAACAGAAAAATGTTGGGAAAGTTGCAGCTCTTCTTAGCATGAGAAAGGAGCATCCAGTGGTTTCTATATACTAGACTATGTTGTTTTTCCCAGGGCACGGGTGGTTTTCGTATTTCTTATTGCTTTATGTCACCAGTCTGTAACCCAGATTGTAACTTTAAGATGTTATCTCCTGGCTGCTCAGATAAACAGTCCATTATGTTTTTATGGTGGGCAGTTCTGAATCCTCAGGGAATTAGAAGATATTGGCTAAAGTTTGTGCCTCCCTGCTAGACTATCAAGGGGTCCAGGGGATCTTGTCTGGACTACGACTTTAAGCAAACACCTCTCTCATAATGGTATTCTCACACTGCCTTCTTGGCCATGGACTTCAAAAGCTGATTGCAGGGAGGGCCAGAAAGGCAATAACCCTTAATATAGCAGGACTAGCCTAGGGGGGACAGACAGGGCAAAGGTAAGGCGTCTCTGAGGTTGGCATTTGTGTGTTTAGCCACATGGGGTGATTAAGGGCCATCTGTTCTTCAGTAGGCTAACTCATCGTTTTCACACCATCCCAGGATCAAGTACGTTTCATGCTTACTGGTGTCAGCACCCTACAGCTTTCCCAATCCTAATGAGACATATTTGAAATTTATTTATCTTTGATTTCTAAATAATAATGGTATGCATAGGTGCATTAGTGTGTGTGCATGTATAGATTTGTTTTTGTAGACTTGAAATTAAGAGTATTACAATTAAAGCAAAACTCTGGTATGTATTCATACATCTTTTGGACAGGAAAAAAGCCTATGGAATAGAAGTCTTTGTTTTGTTTTGAATATATTGTGTGACCAGTTTTTGTTTTAATTAGAGAAACTCCTTGTTTGAAATCCATATACAGAGAAATCCCTTTCTATCATCTTTGTGTGTATTATCAAGTCTTTCAAAGAACTCTTTATTTCAGAAAATGCACATTCTTAATTTGTGAGAATAGCAACTTGAATTTTTCTATTAATATTTTCATACTAAGGATAATTTTTTTTATATGTCAGGTCACAGCATGCAGCTTATTAAAAGTCGGATGTGATTAGTGTGGATATCTGTCTTTATCCATACTACTAGGGTTATATAACCCTAGTTATATAACAAATTACATTGATAATTTGTTAAGTAACAAATTACATTGAATAATTCAAGGCTTATAGATTAATTTTTAAATACTGTATCATTAACTCACTGTATTTACATTATTTCATAAGGTAAGTCAACCACCATGTCTTCTAAAGAAATAATATACTATTAATTTTAATTGGACTAAACCAAATGATTAAAATCTGTAGATTCTGAATCTATAAAATTTTTGAAGTATGATTTATTTAATTGATACATAGTTAAAACTTGCTATTGGTAACCAACAGTCTTCCATCATGTCACTATCTTTAACATTATCTAGCCTAAGGTATCAGATTCTTCATTAATCTCAGAAAACTCAATAAAAAAGAAGACATCTCGTTCATGTTTAGGTATAGAGAGAGTAACTTTCAGGAAACAAAATAATACTAGTACATCAGGCGAGTAAACTCACTACTATTAATTACTATTTACCACGTAGGAGCACCCTTCAAATCTAAGCACCACAAGAAAAGTGCCCTCTACTGATACGACACCCAAACAGCATTTTTATTAATAGGGATGACAGTCTATTTTTCATCCAAAAGTTATATTTTCAATCAGCCAAACCATAGCAAATATATCCTAAGATTAAAACATGTTTTTTCATTAACAACAGTTTGCTTGGTGGAGATTAAAACCTAAGCCATACTTTGGAAACTTACCCTATACAGTAACTTCCTATCTCAGAAATCTTCATATCATTTGGTACTATAATCTTAACAGAATTTGAAAAACTATACACCTTCTTTCATCTTTTAAGGGGATGTCTAATATTTTTATGAGTGAGTATTAACTAAAGGATATACCTTTAAGCATATTGTGTAAGTGATTTAAAAACATTTTCTCAAAATTGGATACAGCTGAGTCAATTTATGGAAAATATCCACTATACAATCAGATTGACAATCCCAGTCTTCTTTGTCACACCAATCAACTAAATCAGACTCACTTTTTTGCCAGGAAAAAAGTCTTATCCTTTTTTTTCCATTCAAATGTTGTAAATGTGAATTCCAACATAAGTAGACTGATGATTGACAGATAGACAGTCAGGTAGGTAGGCAGATATGTACTTAATACAGATATATACATGAAGGTACACACCCTCTGAGTTTGTAACTTAGATAAAATGAGATACTGCCTTCCTCAGTATTTTTTTAAATAAAACTCACAGTATTTTATCATCACAGGAAATGCCTTCAGAAATAATGTGTTCTCTTAATGATTCTCCTTCACATACCTCTAACACTATCAACATGAGGCCACTCATTAATTTTCTAAAAATACAATGTGCTTTTAGAACTTTTAAAAAATTTATGTAACAATTTTTTAGCCGTTCATTCCATTTGGCTAAGTACAACTCATCTTTTTATGCCATATTCAAGTTACCCTGTCAGTGAGGTTTTTCCTCAACTAGGTAAACTGATCTACTTCTTCACCTGAGTTCCCATAGAGTATTATAAATATTTTACAAACATATTGTCATTGTTGTGTATGTGTCTATCTTAATAGACCACGAATGCTTCCATATGTTAAAAACTCAATAAATGTTTTAAACAAAACAAATAAATCAATAAATGATCAATAATTAAGAAATAATTCCACCAAGACATGTCTAAAATAGTGCTTTACAAGGTCAGTAGCCATGTATGACTTTATGATCCAGAGGAGATGATTAATGCGTGAAATACATTTTACTATTTAAGCACATACAAAAATGTATATGTTATTATTATTCTTTGTTCCTGAAGAGATTGACTCATAGGTAACATTTTAAAAGTGACAGTAAAAAACTCTATCTAGAAAGATCAAACACAGATATGATATTTAAAAGCACTGGATATGTGCATGGTTCCCTGATGGCGAAGATCCTTAGCTGAAATGGAATGACATTTTTTTTTAAGTAACCAAATTTTAAAAGACCATTAGATAGAGAAAACATAACATTTGTTTTATAATCACTTCTAAAATTTCATTATACTCATTCAACACATCTAATGAGCAGCAAATAAAATTTTTAAGTAGGGTCTAATTCTCAAAATATTACGTAGAGAATTATAGCCCATTATTCACTCTTTTACCCTTTTAGGTTGCCAAATTAAACAGTTAGGCCAGACCTTCTCCAGTAAAATATGGTTGAATTGATGTGACCTATGAATCTGATTATTAGATATGCTGCAGATAAAGGTAGCAGAACAAACAGGAAGGATCAGAAACCTCTGCATAGCATCCTTTAAACAATGTTTAGTAAATTGTAACACTGCATTTTAGGAGTCAAATTATTTTTATTTATTATCTCATAGCTATATTTTAAGAAAACAAAAGAAAAATTTGTAAAGCCCTAGAGTTCTGACAAATGGCAAATTCTCCCAAGTCTTTGTTTACATTTTCAGGAATTATTCAATAAATGATCATTTGAAAGGCTTTATTACTTTGTCCTCAAAAGTCATCTTTAAATCAGATGTACACATTTCTTAATCACAGTCTGTTACAAATAAATAGGTAGCAAAATGTCAATAAGCCATTTCTGAAAAATTCCATTATACCAGATTTTTTCAGCCATTATTTTTCCCAAATTTAATTAAAAAAATTTTTTCCCTATTTTTTTTGATTTACTATGTTTAAGAAATTCAAAGAAGTTATAGATTGTTGTTTTAAACTAGAAAAAAATGAGCATCTCTATTTTCTAGACTTGAATACATGTTGCTAAATCTTTTACATTGTCACTTTATGCAGAAGTTCAAAACACCTTCTTTTTCTGTGTTCATGTTTATGGTCTTAGGAATTGAGAATAAATTTTCCTCAATGGACAATTTAGAATTTATCTACCTTTATTATTTCTCTATAGGTACTCATTGTAGTTTAAGTTTCAATGGTAGAATTTGCAGTTTGAAGGAACTGGGTCTGAGACAATGGTCTTGTTTCTCTAACAAGCCAGGTCCACACAAGTGGCATGGGACCTGATGTCACTATGATTAACGAAATGGCTTTCACACAAAAAGAAAGACCTTTGTACCTAAAAATAAAATCTTATAACACATTGTGAAAATTATTTAGTCTGGCATTGAGTTTTATTATGCTTTGTGTTATTCATAAGGGACAAAGAAGATCATGCCCAAGAATGAAAAAGAAAACACTTAATGGGGTCTGGGCAGTTTTAACAGCGTATGTGAAATACAACACCAAACAGGATGTCTCTCTTCCCTTTGAACTTGAGGCATTCCATGGACCCTAAGCTACTGAATTCTCTGGTTAGTTATGTGGTGCCAGACATTCAGTGGCACTTAATGAAGATAAGTTTCTACCTTGTGCTTTTAAAGGTAATGGTGAATGAATCCTGCCTGACCAAATTGAGTGTTTCTTCAAAGTTAACTGTAAAGTTGGAAAAGTGCAATTTGTCTCTTTTCTATGTTTTTATGGTTGAATGCTAAAAATCTTCAAATCAGTAAGCAGAAATATTTCTATATTTTTATCTTGAACATAAATATAAAAATTTGTCCATTTTTGAAACATAAGTAAGACTCTAATGGAAAATAAAATTTACATTTAAACATCAACAGATTGTATTTCATAAAATAGTTTTTTCTTTCCTAAATTATACTTGGATTTAGTGTACATTAGGAAAAGTATCTTCTTGTTTCCCTTCTGCATTAATGAAAACTGTGCCGTTTTTGATTTTTAAATTTCAGCATTAACTGAAAGTATCTTGTCAAAAACTTTCTTCTTTCATAGAGAGATAACGCTCCTATTCACAGTAGGCATACACTCACCTAATAAGAATTTAAAGTGACTCACTTCATGACCTGAACTTTACAACAGGATTTGGTGACTTACTTTTGTGATCATGCTCCATCCTTTTGACCAACAAAAATCAGAACTCTTTCATACTATCAATTCCAGGCATCTTCCTCTCTTATTATCACTTCTATCTTTTCAATTTACTCTCTTTACTTCCATACTGCAACATTTCTACGATCTACCATCCACTGATCCTACCAACTTTTCATTTCTCTTATCATACTTACTGTCTCACTTGGCGTTTAAGCCAGTTTAAAATTCTTAGTACATCAATCACTTGGCTCATTCACTCTAACTCAATCCTGGCTGCATCTAGCTCCCTGCCTAGTGGGGCCTGAACCCTATTGAATGTGGCTGGTGAAACGATATCATTATTTGACATAGTTATTCTGAACGGTCTCACTTTAAAGCAATATATGTGAAATTTACATGAGCCCTTAAAGTTGTTCTAGGCCATTTTCCTCTGGTAGATTCCCTTTTTCACTCCTGTAGATAACTATGCCATATCTTCTCTCATGTTTTCAGAACTCCAAAGTGTTCTTGATTAAAGGAGAGAACTGGCGGAGAGAAATTGTAGACTGCACATATGGACTATTATCTACTTAAATCCCTGTGTACAGAGTAAATGTGCAGTCTACAATTTCTCTCTTCCAATTCTCTCTCCTCATCAGGCTTTTAACTTGTCAAATTCCTTATCTTGTCTAGATCAGAAGTGGCCTGCATGTTACTGAATTTAGTGGTCAGTTTTTATCTTACTTGACCCCTTCACATTTGGTAGAGCTAATGGTGTGCTCCTCTTGGAATGGCTTGCCTCAGTTGGGCCATAGGACGACACACTCTGCCAGTGAAAATTAATCAGGCTTCATCTGGCCCTGTCTCATGGCTCCAATGTCATGTTAGAGTGTCCCAAGCCACAGTCTTCACATCTCTTTTCTGCCTACACTTGTTCCCTAGGTAATCTCATCTGGGAATATGGCTTTAAATACCATCTATATGCTGATGACAACTAAATTTAACTCTCAGCTTAAACCTGCTTCCACATCTTTCCTCTCTGGTTCCCAGATCCAAAACCCTGAAGTCATCCTTTACTCCATTCCCACCTTTTGATCCTCTCTCACCCAATCCAGTCTGCAAGCAAATCCAGTTCGCTTACCTTTAAAATAAATCAAACTGTGACTCCTTTTCCACACTTCTATCACCCTGTTTTCTTGATCATTCTGTCTCATACTTGACTCCTTCTTCCTTGAGCACTGTGGGCTTGGTCCTGCCTCAGGGCTTTTGCCCTTTCTGTTCCCCGGCGCCTACAACCCTCCTCCCTATTAAGATAGTTTCATGGCTTGCCCCTTCATCACCTCGGTTCTTCCAGCAAACGTCATTTATGAGTGAGATCATCTCTGATCACCCTTTTAAATATCACAAACCTTCTGTGTCCCAACATAACCTCTTTCCCTGCTTTAATTTTATTAAAGAACTCCTAATGTACTCTATGTTTGCTTGTTTATTTTGCTTAGGTTTTAACCACTAGACAATGCTCCCCAAAAGAACTTTCAGTGATGATGCAAATGTTCTATATCTGTAATATCCAATGTGGAAATGCTAACTGTGAATGGCTGTTGGGCACTTGAGATATATAGTTTCATTAATCTAAGTTAAATTTAAATAACCACATAGGGCCAGGGAGCACCGTTTTAGACAGTACAGTTTAAATATAAGCCATATGTGAACAGGGAATTTTGACTTATTTAGGCTGATGTAGCTCCAGCACTAAGTGCCTGATGTATACCTGTGAATTGAA
Source organism: Cheracebus regulus (assembly GCA_963574635.1). Taxonomy (NCBI): domain Eukaryota; kingdom Metazoa; phylum Chordata; class Mammalia; order Primates; family Pitheciidae; genus Cheracebus; species Cheracebus regulus. The sequence continues at coordinate 138,444 of CAUYQU010001414.1, forward strand.
TTAGTCACTTTCATTTCTTTCTGGTTTCATTTTTCTAGTTGAATATTGCCCCAGGCCATGGTATTTGGTTGATAAAGGAAGCAACGGTTCTGTTATGTCCCTTCATGCTGCTGCCCTTTCTGTAAAGCACAAACTACACAACTCCAGGTTGTGAACCTGAGTAACCTGGTTTTGCAGATCACCCAGCAGTTTAAAGTCTACAGCTTTCTCTCTGCTTTTTAACACCACTATGCCTATCAATATGAAAAGAAAGTTAAGAGTAGAATGAGAGAGCTCTAGATATGAAAGCATTTGTATGTCTGTTGTTATCACTGCTATAATGACAAAAGTACTTAGGGTTCTTTTTGTTTGTTTGTTTAAAGCCTGTTACCTACTTAAAACTCTGTGTAAGCTCTCAACACAGCTTCAGAAGAAAGGCCAAATATAAGAAGCAACAAGTACCAACCTGGGAGGAAAAAGAAAAGATCAAGCAGAAGAAAGGATAACAGAGGTCGAAGATCAACTCAATGAAATAAAACGAGAAGGTAAGATTAGAGAAAAAAGGGTAAAAAGGAATGAACAAAGTCTCCAAGAAATATGGGACTATGTGAAAAGACCTAATCTACGTTTGATAGGTGTACCTGAATGTGAAGAAGAGAATGAATTCAAGCTGGAAAATACTCTTCAGGATATTATTCAGGAAAACTTCCCCAACCTAGCAAGGCAGGCCAATATTCAAGTCCAGGAAATACAGAGAACACCACAAAGATATTCCTCAAGAAGAGCAACACCAAGGCACATAATCGTCAGATTCACCAGGGTTGAAATGAAGGAGAAAATGCTAAGGG
>CAUYQU010001415.1:0-24667 GCA_963574635.1 Cheracebus regulus
ACCAATGCAGTTGCCTATGCTTTGTTTCCTCACTGACCAATCTATTGCCCTCACTCCCTATAAAACCCCATGCCCAGAACGGCCGGGCGCGACTTCTCTGGCCCCTCTTCCTCGGACCATAGAACCTTGCCCGGGAGCTGAATAAACTGGAATTGAACTTTTCTGATACTGGTCTCAGTTTTCTCACTTTGATTTCGACAATACACCTTACAGTGTGCATTTGGGAGTGTGTTTAAGGATTTGCAATATTCTCCAATATTAAAAGTAATCAGCCATGTAAGGGTATTCAGTATAAAATTTTCATTTGGAGAGTCACAATAAATCTATTCTCTATTCTCAGAATTTTTTTTATAATTTCAACTTCAGAGTTAGTTTTCTTGGGTGGTTATTTTTTTCATTTTTGTCTTATGAGGAGTGAGGTTTTCCTGCATTTGTTTACCCAGAGATATTAATCCATGGCTGACTAATGTTTTGCATTATATTATTTACAATAAAATAATTTGGACAGAATATATGTGGGAGATTCGATAGAAATACTTAAGGGCTAACATGGATCAGCAGTTTTTATGCATATATGACATTTACATAAGACATTTTATTAAAGATTTTAGAACTTACAAATACAAATGAATATTTTACCTTCAAAGTAGTCACTATAAACTGATGAAATTATTTCTCAAAGTATTTAAATATAGTTTCATTGCTTAATAGTCACATATAACATAAATATGCCATACATGTATTACATACATTTTCACAAATATTCATAATGCTAACATGTAAACTAGTCATATTAGCAGATTTAAAATTTTGACTATATTCCAAATAAAGTATTGTTTGACTTTAGTATAAATATTTAAAATGTTTAATGTTTTCTAAAACCATAAAAACCCTAGAAGGAACCTTGGTAATACAATTCAGGACATAGGCATGGGCAAAGGCTTCATGACTAAAACACCAAAAACAATGGCAACAAAAGCCAAAACTTACACATGGGATCTAACTAAACTAAAGAGTTTCTGCACAGCAAAAGAAACTATCATCCGAGTGAACAGGCAACCGACAGTATGGGAGAAAAATTTTGCAAGCTACTCATCTGACAAAGGTCTAATATCCAGTATCCACAAGGAATTTAAATTTACCAAAAAAAAAAAAAAATCAAAAAGTAGGCGAGGAATATGAACAGACATTTCTCAAAAGAAGACATTTATGTGGCCAAAAAACATATGAAAGAAAGCTCATCATCACTGGTCATTAGAGAAATGCAAATCAAAACCATAACGAGATACTATCACATGCCAGTTAGAATGGCGATCATTAAAAAGTCAGGACAAAAATTAGCTGGGCATGGTGGCACACGTCTGTAATTCCAGCTACTAGGGAGGCTAAGGCAGGAGAACTGCTTGAACCCGGGTGGTGGAGGTTGCAGTGAGCCAAGATCGCACCACTGCACTCCAGCCTGGCAATAGGGTGAGACTCTGTCTCAGAAACAAACAAACAAACACAAAGGTCAGGAAACAACAGATGCTGGAGATGATGCAGAGAAATAGGAATACTTTTACACTGTTGGTGGGAGTGTGAACTAGTTCAACCCTTGTGGAAGACAGTGTGGTAATTCCTCAAGGATCTAGAACCAGAAATACCATTTGACCCAGCAATCCCATTACTAGGTATATACCCAAAGGATTATAAATCATTCTACTATAGAGACACATGCCCACGTATATTCATTGTGGCACTGTTTACAATAGTGAAGACTTGAAACCAAGCCAAATGCCCATCAATGTTAGACTGGATAAAGAAAATGTGGCACATATACACCATGAAATACTATGCAACCATAAAAAAGAATGAGTTCATGTCCTTTGCAGGGACATAGATGAAGCTGGAAGCTGTCATCATCAGCAAACTAAGACAGGAACAGAAACTAAACACTACATGTTCTCACTCATAAGTGGGAGCTGAACAATGAGAACACATGGGCACAGAGAGGGGAACATCACACACTGGGGCCTCTCGGTGGCTGGGGGATAAGGGGAGGGCAAGCTTTAGGACAAATACCTAATCGGGCTTAAAACCTAGATGATGGGTTGATAGGTGCAGCAAACCACCATGGCACATGTATGCCTATATGACAAATACAAACCTGCACATTCTACATCTGTATACCAGAACTTAAAGTCAATTTTAAAAAAAGAATAGCCTGAAGATACAGAAATATAGCTCTGACATTTCAATATCCACAAAAGTTTGATATTTTGGTATGTCCTATAGCTTTTTTTTAACTGTTTTCTTGTTTTGCATGAATGTTGAGGCCACCATGACTGAACTGTGTTGCCATTTAAATACTTACTTGCTGCAGCATAACAACAAAAGAAAAGCAACAAAATCTCTGCCCAACATACCATATACATTTTTCTTGTAGAAATATCAACATCTTTCCTTAGGCATTTTATTCCACCTCTTGAAAGAAATCTTGCATTAAACAATCTTAGAAGAAATGAAAAAGCCAAATTGGGACATTTAACAGGATCATGTACCAGCTCCAACTTTTTGTGCCAATGATTTTAGTTTGTTTCCTCAAATCATAGCCAATAGCATAAAAGCAGAGTCCCAGGCAAAGTCTAATGATCTTTGGTGTTCTGCCTCGATTTTGTAGGGCTCTACGGTGAGCCCTCCAGAATGCACATGCATGACTAAGGGCCACTGGTGTTAACTGATTAGGTATCTGGAGAAAACATATATATTTTTAAATTTTTTATTTCTGTCCTTATTATACTACCAAATCAGTACATCAATTACAGGTAGAATAAGAATTTGTTGTTAAAAAACAGCTATATCTACTTTAGAATTAAAAGAAAATAGAAATGAATATTTGATAACTCCTTGAAGGGCTTCATAGATTTAAAAGAGGTAGAATATAATTGAATAATCAAAAGATAAAATTCTTAAACTTTTATCCTTCCGGAAATAACTGAAATAGGTAGCCAAATTACCAAACACAGATATAATCTGTAGTAATTCCAACAGGCATATTTTATTATCTCATTACAGAGCTGTTTATTCAAGTGGATAGAAAAAGATACTAAAATGTTCAAAAAATTAATGGGCAAGGAGTTGGAATGAACTGTTGCAAAAGAAAGACGCAAAAAGGCGATTTGCATAAAATTATCTATCTCCACTAGAAATGGAAGAGATATTGTTAAATTAAGTTTAGCCTAAAGCTGCCTCCTTACATATTCTTAGTTCAGCCTAAGGTTTCTCCATACACGCTGAACCATAACTGGATGTGTAAACCGACTGTAACCTACTCTTGTGCCAATAGCCAAGTTTTGGCCAAAGGTGGGCAACTATTCAAACTGTGTTCAAATAAGGCAAACACCAGGTTTTAACCAATCGTCTATTTCTGTACCTCACTTCCATTTTCTGATTTTCTGTGTCTCATGTTCCTTTTTCTGTCCATAAATCTTCTGCCATCACATGGCTATGCTGGAGCCTCTCTCAACCTATTCTGGTTGGGGACTGCCCAATTCATAAGTAGTTCTTTGCTACATGAAACTCTGTTGAATGAAATTTGTCTAAGTTTTTTTCTTTTATCGATAATATGACAAAAAGTTTACCTATGAAATTAACAACCATAAAATAATTAAAAATTTTTTCAATGTTAGTGATATGTGGTCACTATAACACTCTCATGAACTACTCTAGGAACCATGATTTTTAAAACTCTTTTGGAAAACAGTTTGATGATGTGCTTCATAGGCCTTCAAATAATCTTATCTTTTGAACCAGTAATTCATTTGCTTACTACATTTTTAGAAAGTTTGGGGCATTAAAATAATGACAGTGCCATTTTAAATGACAAAATACTAACTTAAATGTTAACATCAGAAAATCATTAAGTAAATTACCATACAACAACATGACGGAATATTTTGTTTCCACTGAAAAATATAAATGAGTCTTTTAGAAAGCAGTGGTATCTTTGGGGCCAGCCTGCTGTTTTGCAAATACCCACATATTAGCTGTATGTCCTTGGACAAATGATGTAACCTCTCTGAGCCATTTCTTACATGTGTAAAGGGGGATAAAAAATGCTAACCACCTCAAATGGTTCCAGTGAAGACATTTAATTAACATGTGAATGAACTTAAAGCAGTTTCTGTTTCATATCAGCATTTAGTATTTGCTCTTATTGTACAGAAGTTTATATGACAAAAATAAGCATGAAAAATATTGAAATTAACATTTCACAATATAAATAGCTGTCTTTACTTGATGGAAAAATGGACAATCTTTGACTTCTTCTAACATTTTGTAACAAGTATATGATAGTTTAAAAGAGGCGAAATTATTGAAACACTTGGTTACTTTTAAAAAGTAGGGCATGTTATCTGTCCTTGGGAAGTTTCCAATTCAAATGAGGACTGAATTTAAGAAGAGCTTAAGTATTATGACAAAGAAGGGAGAGAATTGATCTAGCAGAGGACAAAAGAGACATTTAACAGGGAAGATAGCATTTGGCTAAAGCCTGACTGAATTGGACTTTTAACGTGATGTTAAGCACTTGGCAAGTAATACACTTTTAAGACTGAGAAAACAATGAACGCAAAGGTAACAGTGGGAAAGGAACAACCACAAAGTCATCTGGATTGGTTGGAACACAGGATTCTTGAAGGGACAAAAACAGAAAAGCCTGTCTGAAATCCATGATGAAAGATCTTAAATCTAAATAAATGTTGACTGTTTCTGAAGGCGATTGGGTCTGTTCAGATTTTGATTACCCACCAACTATGTAAAAAAGAATAGGGTGAGGTTTTAATTCTTATTGAAATATCGCCTCCTAAAAATATTAAACTGTAACACAAATAATATTATCTGTAACCACTTGAATCTTCTCAATGAATAAGCTTCTCAATGAACTTGTGCACTAGTAGCAAAGGTATTCTAGGATCCATCTGCACCCAGCATCTCTGTAGTATCCACACCTGGCCCTCCACTATCCATATCCTGAACAAAATACTGCTTCTTACACATGGAACTATGGTCGAGAAACTCTTTAATCTTTCTACCTGATGTTTTCAGGACAACACTGATTTCCACCCCCAGCTCAGATTCTAGCTCCACTTCTGTCAGGCTCCATGATATCCTCCAAACCCTCTGTGCTTACTTTGTTCCAAGAAACAAACATTCAGCCTGGCATGAACTACTTTGAGATCACTCAGTATTCTTATCGTGAAATTTTATTTTCTGTCTGGGATTTATTTTTCAGAGTTCAAGCGTATATATGGGTTCAGGAATCAATTGTGATATTTCTTGGTGTTCTTTGTATCACAATGCATTTTACTGTGAGTCAATGCTTGGCCTTTTTTTTTTTTTTTTTGAGACAGAGTCTTGCCCTGTCACTCAGGCCAGAAGCAATAGCCTGATCTCGGCTCACTGCAATCGCTGTCTAACAGGTTCAAGTGAGTCTCCTGCCTCAGTCTCCCAAGTAGTTGGAATTACAGGCACCCGCCATCATGCCTGGCTAATTTTTGTACTTTTGTAGAGACAGGGTTTCACCATGTTGGCGAGGATGGTCTCGAACTTCTGACCTTAGGTGATATGCCCACCTCAGCCTCCCAAAATACTGGGATTACAGATGTGAGCCACCACACTGGTCAGCTCTTATTTTTATTTTTTTGTCCAAGTCAATGAATTACTGAGCAAAAGAGTGCGGGAACACCCTATATACATATAAAGAGCTCTCAATCTATCCCATTCTCTTTTTGTAATTCTTATGAAGTGTTTTTGCAATTCTTATGAAGAGTTTTAGATGTTTAACAATAATAATTCTCTTAGTTTCTATGGGAATTGGTCCTAAAACCCCACCCTCCATGGATACCAAAATCCAGAATGCTCAAGTCTTTCAAATAAAACAGCATGGAATCTGCATATAATCTACACACTCCCTCCTATATTCTTTAAGTCATCTCTAAATTACTTATGATACCTAATATAATGTAAATGCTGTGTAAATAATTGTATACCACATTTTTTAAGGCATAATGACGAGGAAAAATGTCTGCAAGTCTTTCAAATAAAACAGCATGGAATCTGCATATAACCTACCTACTCCCTCCTGTATTCTTTAAGTCATCTCTAAATTACTTATGATACCTAATACAATGTAAATGCTGTGTAAATAATTGTATAGCACATCGTTTAAGACATAATGACAAAGAAAAATGTCTGCAAGTCTTTCAAATAAAACAGCATGGTATTGCAGTTAACCTACACACTCCCTCCTGTATTCTTTAAGTCATCTCTAAATTACTTACGATACCTAATACAATGTAAATGCTATGTAAATAATTGTTATACCACATTGTTTAAGGCATAATAACAAGGAAAAATGTCTGCACATATTCAGGACAGACACCATCATCTACTTTATTTTCCAAATATTTTCTATCTGTGGTTAGTTGAATCCACAAATACAGAACCCACAAATACAGAGGGCTGACTATACCCTAGTCAAAACAAATTAGTATCTGGCCTAAGACGTATTTCTCCTAGCATAATTTTTAGATGTAAACAAAAAATAATGAGATCTAAATTTAGGACATTACTGGACTTAAATGAATTGCATAATATTTACAGTTTAAAACAGCTCACTTGGGCAAATCAGTTTCAGTTTTAGAACAAAGAAAGATGTATAATAAGAGGAGGTCTAGTTGATCGTGAGAAGGTGCTTAGTTAAAGGTATGTCATGATGAAGGACTTGAAGAGCAATCTTCAAACATACTTTTAATCACTTTCCCTCAGTGCTAGCTTGACACAAGCATGCACATGCAATATTTGTCATTTCAACTCAGTTTCACACTACAAGTAACACTAGCAATGATTTTTAAATAGTAATACTCAGGGATTGGCAAGGGCATGGTAACTGATCACTTTCCTACATCAATAGGAGTGTTAATGGGTTTCGAGTTTCTGCAGCATAATTTAATGCATATTGTCAGAGGCCTTAATAAGTGTATACCCTTTAATACAGCCATCCTACTTCTAGGAACTTTTCTAAGGAGATAATCCTGGATGTGCACACCCACATAGCTATTAAAATGCTTATCACTATACAATTAGCATAGTAAAACCTGGAAACCACCAAAATGTCCTATAATTATCGACTGATAAGATTTATGACATACATATATCTATACACATGTAGCAATTGGATACAGCCTCCAAAAGATGTTCTGGGAAGATATTTACTGACATAAGAAAATGTTCATGGGTATGGTCAGTTTCAGTCAACAGGTCAACAAATATTTCCTGAAAAATAAAAATGTACCTAATGCTCTTGTAGGTTCTGGAGATAACAGGTGACAGAAGTGAAGAGAAACATACTACAAACACAAACAAATGAATTGCAGGTACTGCTAAGCGCTATAGAGAAGATAAAATAGAGTAATGTGCTAGGGAGTGACTGGGAAGATGGGCTGGGGCTTCCTTTGTCTAGACCGGTCAGGGAAGGCATATCCTCAGAGGTGGCATTTAAATTGAAGCATGAAATAAGCAGCCACATGCGGATCTAAGGAACATCTTAAGCAGAGGAAACAGCAGCACCAAGGCCTTAGGTTAAGAAGTAGTTTGTAATGTCTAGAAGCCTGTGTATCAGAATGCTAACTAATCATGGTTATTTCCTAGTGGTGGGATTAGGAATTTTCTTGTATTTGCTTACCTGTAATATTCTTATTTTTCTATAGTTGACAAGGATTAATTTTTAATAAGCAAGAATAGAAGTTAATATAAGTAATAAAATACTGCTTCCATCCATGTACTTTAGATAGCAGTTTCTCAAAATGATTGCTCATAGTAACAAAGATAAGGCCTTAATCTAGAAAACCAGCAGGGCTCATTATGCCAACTTTATGATTAAAACCACCTATTTCATAGATCATTTTTATCTTGGCCCCCTTTTTCTTCTGTTTTCTGGGTGGTTTTTAAGTTGGGAAGTAATTAATTTGATCAAGGTGAGCTATTCTATGAATGAATGCATAAGAATAGCTTAAAGTTGCATATTTGCTACAGAAGCTAGGTGTACTCACATTAAAGCTGTGCACAGATCAGGGCAAATCTATTTTGACTCAGTTACAATAAACAAGTTGGGCACAGGTGCATGTGCCTATAGTTGCAGTCTCTTGGGAGGCTAAAGCAGTAGTATTACTTGAGTCAGCTTGAGCAACATAGCAAGACTCTGTCTCTAAAAAGTTATGATAGACAAAATGCATCCCACTTACCTAGTGTTGAAATGGGGGTGGGGCAGCAATCCCTCATGTATGACTTCCAATAACACAAATCCGCATTTAGATACAGACATGCTATATATGCTATATACGATCTTACAAACAGGGTTTCCAGGAACAAGCACTTAATGCAAAATTGTCAGGGTGTGTGAATAAGACATCTGCTTTCCATTGATTCTGTAGGGAGCAACTCACTGAATCATTACATTTCTTCCCAGTGAAATAAGCACTTTGGTCTTTGGTCTATTTTCTGATAAGATGGTAATAAATGATCCAAAGGAAAACACTCATTTGTAATCATGCTGTATAGCTATTCCCATTTATTTTTATTTAAATTGATTGGACTTGATCTCTAAACAGTCATTGCTTGCTGTGGCAATACAGAGATATGTGATTTGAACTACATGGCAGGTTAATTCACTAAAGATATAGAATGTCTATGGAAAAGGGACCTATTCTGTTGCAAGTAATACAAAGTTAACAAATTCTGACATAAGAAGGGAGAGGCTTTGACCTCTATTGAGCTAAATTTTTATGAGCAATTGCACCATAAAATTGAAATTAAATATGTGTGGGATTTGGATTAAGTATACCTCGGGGGATATAGAAGGAGGAGGGATAGATGTTTTCGTGGTGGGTAAGGGAGGAATCACTTTCTACAAAATTTTGCTTTAATTTGGCTCTGCCTAAGGGATTTTTAGGATTTATCTGATCTCTGAAGTTCTGTTAGACGTTACCATTTAATGAAAAGCAGACTATGTTCAGTGTTAAAAGGGGCTCACTGTGTGGAAACTTTAATTAAAATGGAAAGTTTACAAGAACATTTATATTAAATATTCTAATCTACTAAGTTTTCTTTTAGATACTTCTATTGTAAAAAAAAAAGAAAAGAAAAGAAAAAGAAAAAGTTCTTAACCTCTCTGAAGCTGTTAACACATTTATGGGTTAAAGTAGTTTATAAAACAGAGAGATACGAGCTTTCTATAGACCAAAGGACGTCAGAAGTCTTGGTAGAACAGATGATAAAGAACACCATGTTTACTTGGATTACACATAAATAAAATAAAAATCCATCAGACAAGCATCTTGAATAATAAATAGAAGAGACAGAACATTTGGTATTATCTTCAAGGGCTAAAAATGATCTTTGTAGTTATTTTTATATAAAAATGGTTGCTCTTCAAAGGTCATGATAAAAAATATGATTTCCTTCAAATAAGAAAATCTCATGGAAATCACATAATCCTTAAATGAATTGCTGATTTGGATTTATTTTCACAAAGATTGCTAGTAAAAAGTCAGGGTTCAAAAGACAGTGGTAACTTACATATAACTACTTATGAGAATTAGTCAAGAAAATTGGAAAACATGAACAAAATCAATAACATTGTAGAATTTTCTCCCTAGTTCAGCTAGAAACAGCATCCTTGTCACATTGCCATGAAGTATTAGGCTCACAGATTCTTTGAAGGGTGAGTAAAATGGAATTTATCTGGCAAGAAGGAAAAAAGGGGGAAACAGGGATGCTCAGCAGAGCGAGAGTCCTGCTAATATATCCTTCCGGTCTTGCAGATTGAATCCCAGATTCCACCCAGGAAAAGGAGGGACCAAGCTCCTCCCTGCTGCAAATGGCACAAACTTCTGTGACTCCACCCCAATGTGCACACCTCCCAGTGCACAGGCCAGGTGGAGTTTTCTGGGAACCCCTTTACACTAGCTGTCTCTTTAAGTGATATAAACAAACATCAAATATAAGTCCATTATTGCAGATTATGCTGTGGATATGACAAATACCAATTAATTGATTATTGTATGCAACTAGTAAAACAGAAAACCTAGGAGTAATTTTTATTGCTTTTTGCCAACTGAAGGCTATCTATGACTTACTCAACAAAGAAGTTCTGGACATTATACCATGACATTGAACAACTGACAACACTCATAGTCTTTTGACAGTAGAGCTGCAATGAAAGATATAGACAGCATTCTTTCTGAATAAGTACACAGAATATGTCTGTGAACAGCCCATTCTCTAAATCTCATGAGATGAGGACCCACCTCCAGGACATCCTGAAGCTGTGGACTATTTGCACACCTTTTCAACAGTTTTATATTTACACACTTTTTCTTCAGGTTTGTCTCAAAGGTGGGGTATTTTAAATACACACACCAAATTGGATTTTTCTTTAAATTATCTAATTTAATGAGGTGGTCCATCCATTGCAAAGTTGTTCAGACTTTGGAAGATGGTACAATATTTTAAATTCTCTAAAATATATTTTAGAGATCCAGAAGAGAAGCCCAACCTCAAACAAGATAGAACATTTATTTTAAAGGTTGATGAAGCTCAAATATACCATTTTAAACTTCAAGTTGTAATGACATTTTGGGAGATTTCAATAAAACGTCATAAAGTACAGAGTCTTAAACTATTATGTCTTCAGACTTACTAAAGAACTAAGTGAACAGATAAAAATTCTTAGAATATAAACTAAAGCAATAAAGTATATTAGTAAAATCAAGATAATACTATCCTAACATCTAGAAGAAAACTGAAACAAAAATTTTTCATAGATAAACTGCAATGGGTCTCCGAATTTGAGAAGGCAGTGAACGACTACAAACGCTACTACCTCTCTCCTCTGGGCTGTAGAGCTCCCTTCCTGCCCTTGGGGCACCTCACAAGCAGTCTATGACTTGTGACTTCAGAGATGCTCTATGAATCATAGCATTGGTATTGAAGAGTGGATCAAGCATCACAGTTTGCCTGTTTCCTCTTTATATACAATGTAAATTTAAATTTCTAAGTTCTGGTATTAAATCCCTGTACTCCAGTAGATTCTTCTGTGCACTTCTCAGGAGGCAAGACTCACACTTTACAGAGTAATGCTGTTTAGGCTGGGCGCGGTGGCTCATGCCTGTAATCCCAGCACTTTGGGGGGCCAAGGCAGGTGGATCACAAGGTCAGGAGATTGAGAACATCCTTGCTAACATGGTGAAACCCCAACTCTACTAAAAATAGGAAAAAAAAATAGCCAAGTGTAGTGGCAGGTGCCTGTAGTTGCAGCTACTTGGGAGGCTGAGGTAGGAGAATCACTTGAACCTGGGAGGTGGAGGTTGTAATGAACCAAGATGGTGCCACTGTACTCTAGCCTGGGCAACAGAGTGAGACTCCATCTCAGACAAAAAAAAAAAAAAAAAAAAAAAAAAAGAGACAGAGACTGTAATGCTGTTAAGTGTTTTCATGCTTTAACTTCGAAGACTCTAAGATTAGGTCACTATCACTCTTCAGTCCATGACCGATTAGGCTACGACCCAAATAATGTTAATTGGTCACCTAGCTAACATTCCTTCTGTGAATTACAATGAACTTTGCCTTAGTAAAAATACTTAAAATTGGCCATTTAATATCTTATTAATCCTTTGGTCTCTGGTGAAGACCAGTAAAGATGCTTGACTATTTTGTATGTTATGGGCCTATGTCATTTTGTATGTATTTTGTATGTTAAGGGTTTAACATTTCTCCACATGTTTAAAGAATTGAGACATATATTCTAACTTATACTTAACAGAGAGACATTATTAATGAAAATATACCACCACAGACTATTCATATACCAAAATTGCATTGGGAGAAAGTGGTTTGGGATAAACCTTAGGATTTATCATAAAACCCAGAACTAAGAGCTGTGTGATTAATAGGAATGGAGAGTCTATTAGACATGCTTCTAAGAAGTTCTCAGAACTTTGTAATCTGTGGTCACACCCAGAGCTAAGAGACCAGCATTTGTCCAGCTGAACTTTGTGATTGAACTTAATATGGTTAAATGTTATTAATGTATTTCTACAAATTTTTCAAGCTTGTATAATCATTAAGCTAGGCAGAGGTGAACCCATAAAGGGCTCTAAAGAATAAATGTGCCTTAGTACTTGATAAAGAGAAAGGAAAGACCCCAATAAGTTTTCTCTGTGTTTCATTATTTGATAATCTTGGGAAAGTTACTTTATTTATTATTATTTTTTGAGATGGAGTCTTGTTCTGTCGCTAGGCTGGAGTGCCGTGATGCGATCTCCACTCACTGCAACCTTTGCCTCCCGGGTTAAGCGATTCTCCTGCCTCAGCCTCCCGAGCAGCTGGGATTACAGGCACCTGCCACCATACCCAGCTAACTGTGTTGTATTTTTAGTAGAGACAGGTTTCCACTATATTGGGGAGGCTGGTCTCAAACTCCTGACATTGTGATACTCCTGCCACAGCCTCCCGAAGTGCTGGGATTACAGGCATGAGCGACCGCGCCTGGCCGTACTTTCTTTTAAATTACCTTACTTAAATTGAACAATTTGTACTCCAATGACCCGCAGGTGCAAGATCTTGGTCCATATAGCGTATTTAAAATATACCTGAAACATATGTTTCTAAAGATATTCCTGGTTGACTTAATGGTTATCAGATAAAAGCTTTTGCTTTAAATGCTTTTTATTGTGCACCTGAAAAGAATTTCAACCCATCACTAGGACGCTTCTTTCCCACCCTGGGAGGAACAAATCTCTTTCTCTCTGAATGTTCTAGAAAGCCTCAGGTGACAAAGTTGCTACCTGTTACGGTTGGTTGCAGACAGGGTAGAACTTTCACTCTTTCTTAATATTTAGTAGTTTTCATTGCTCAGTATTTAGTTGTTTTCATTGCTACCTACCCAGTTAAGGAGATTCATTAGTTTATGAAGCTAATCTCCCAAGTCAAGAATGCTTACTCTATAAATTGAGGCACAATAATCAGGAAATTTTAACAATCATTCTTACCAAGAAAATGTGTGTGCTCTCCCAAGCATACTGTGTTATAATTTTGTAAAATTTGGACAAATGTCTAAAATATTCCCAGAAAAATTCAGGAGTAAACATCAGTTTAGGAAACAACTTTTGAACTATATGGAACCAACATAAAAACTAAAATTACATTTATTCTGGAAATGGCAGTCAAATGAAACGTACTGCCAGATCTTTGCAAGAGCAGTACTATGAGAGGAATAAGAACAATCATCTCTGGGAAAGCATAGGAACATTTGCACACAGCCATCTACACAGACATATTAACCCATGGTCATCCACTCATGTTCTTCTACATACTTGTATATTTGCATACCTTTAAAGTTCTCATTCCTAAGTTTAGCTATGTATTTTCATATGAGCCTATTCATTTAGATATTTTTTCTGTATCAACCATTTATACAAACTCCCCACTCTGTGTAAAACATACAGACCAAACTGGCAGAACATAGACATTCATAACCAATAGGCTAATGGACAGTAGCCTCAAGCTTTTTTGTTTCCACCAGTTGTGTCCTAAGATTCACTTTATTTGTCCCAAACCTGAGAATAAAAACATTACAAATGAACTGCAACAAGAAATTTACCATTCCTCTGAAAATCTAGTTAAAAGTATTAAAATATTTTGACAAAGGCAATAACTAAAAATGCTTCTGAATTCAATGTGGGTAAGAAAATTGTTAAAGATTAGGGAGTAAAATATTAACATTCTAGGAAGATTCTACACTCCATTTTCTTTAAAAGTGAGTTCTTCTCTTTTAAAAAGTGGGTATAGTAGTTGATCAATTTCAGCTGCAGGAGATCCAAGACAAACAGTGACAAGTTCTAGCAATAGATCCATTTTGAAAGACAAGGACTTGTAACAAGCTTTATACCAAAACATTAATTAAAAGATGCACATTTGTATGTTTTAAGGTAAAAACATTTAAGGTATGCATACATGTTTTAAGAACTCCCTGCTTTAACCACAGTTTTCAGTTAATCAGTTGCCCATTAGTCTGCACGTTATCATAGAAAAACTCTCCTAATATGGATAACTTACCTTTGTCCCAGCCCACCAAGTGCTTGAGTCACCTACCAAAAAGACATATTTCTTGCATGAAAGTGTAAAATCAAAGCTGATGTTTTAAGGAGGAATGGGAAAAATGGGGAGAGAATAATATAGCCAGTTTTATTCAGTTCTTAGATTTGAGTCAGTTTAGTTTTCTAATGCCAAAGTAAAGAGACAAATTGATTGCAAGATTCATTGCATTCAAATTAAGAAAAAATATAAAATGACAAACGGGTTGCTTGGGCAAAGCACAGCTTTTTCTGATATCAAGAAAAATCTGATAAAAAGTGAGTCAATCCGGCAAAGTTGTTTGGATACTTACTATAGCTGAAATAAGGTATATTCATGAGATGTTTGAAAAGCTAAAAAGAACTTCATTATATGGCAGTATTTCATTGTAAATTTCCAACATAACCTTGTACTCATGGTCATGTCTTGAGCACTTACCTTACCAGAAACAGGGCTCACGGCTTATGTGGATGATCTCATTCTGTCCTCACGGCATCCTTCTCACAGACAGGAGGTGGTATTATTAGCGCCGTTTTAAAGAGGAGGAATCTGGGTCCTAGAGGCCAAGTAACTGGGCCAGGGTTGTAGGGCTACTAAGAAGAAAACCAGTTCCAGCTTGCTAAACCAATTTCCAGCACGAGGCTGAACTTTTCCCTTCTCAAGTACTTGCAGTTCGTACTACGTAGCCTACTCCTTGGACAGCTTGCCACAGCTGCTTTTGCTTGCAATTGTTCTCAAATCTGAGTACACACACATTAGAATTACCTGGGAAGCTTTAAAAAACAAGCCTTTTGGCTCCAACCTAAGTAGCTCTGATTCAATTCATCTGCGGAGGAACTGCGCATCAGTATTTTTTTTTTTAAGAGATGGGGTTTCTTCATGTTGGCCAGGCTGGTCTCAAAATCCTGACCTCAGGTGATTGTCCCACCTCGGCCTCCCAAAGTGCTGGGATTACAGGCGTGAGCCACCGTACCCGGTTATATATATATATATATATATATATATATATATATATATATATATATTTGAGATGGAGCCTTGCTCTGTTACCTAGACTGGAGTGCAATGGCTCAATCTTGGCTCACTGCAACCTCCAACTCCCAGGTTCAAGCGATTCTCCTGCCTCAGCCTCCAGAGTAGCTGAGATTACAGGTGCCTGCCACCATGTCCAGCTAACTTTTGTATTTTTTAGTGGAGACAGGGTTTCACCATGTTGGCCAGGCTGGTCTTGAACTACTGACCCCAGGTGATCCACCCACCTTGGCCTCCCAAAGTGCTGGGATTACAGGCATTAGCCACTGTACCTGGCCACATCAGCATTTTTTTTAAAGTCACCTTAGGTTGATAACAAGTGGAAGTGGGGCAAGCACTTCTTTATACTTGGTGATAAATGAAGATTTGCAAAATAAGCATCCTGTCAAATACATTGGGGGCTGGTGTGATTGCACAATGGCCCATTCGGCTGCTGCTTGGCCTGGCCCTATTTTGGGCAACTCTGAGAATTGATACACTTATAACACCTCACTTTGTCAGCTTTATGGCTTCAGTCACAATTCCATGTTAACACAAAAAGTTTCATTGACATGACATTACAAATTTGTAGCCAGCCTTGAAGACTCTTCTGATTATCTTCGCTGTATAACAAATCATCTCAAACCCTAGTGGCATAAAACACCACCATTTCATCATGCTCACAAATTCTATGGGACAGAAACTTGGACATTGCAAGGCAAGTGTGGTTTATCTCTGCTTGGCAGTGTAGCGGCTCCAGCTAAGACGGCTCGGCTCGAACAACTGCAGCTGACTTGATGGTACTGGGCAGGAATTATCTGGAGGCTTCTTCACTTATAGATCTTGCCTGGGCTGGAAGGACTTGAAGGCTGGCTGCAGCTGGGACTGTCAACTGTAACACCTTACACCTGGGCTCTGCACAAGGCCTGGCCTCCTCTTCATACCTTCTAAGCCTCAGGATACTTAAGTTGTTAGGCTTTCACCTGGCAGCTTGGGGCTCTGAGAGTGAATGTTTATTCCACCTAACATTCATGGTCTTTCCAGCTTCCTGGTCTTTTCTGTCCCTACCTTGGATAATTATTTTGCGTCATTTCTGCCTAACTGTATTGGTTGAAAACAGTCACAAATCTGCTCAAGAGTAGGGGACCAAAACTCCCACAAGTGCTTTTTAGCCTCAAGAATAAAATCCATTATGCTTCCTTCAAAGTATATAATTCCCATCTTAATAACTATTTAAATATTTATTGAATAAACTGGTACAGCCAATTCATTATATAGTTCATAATGGTTTTTATACCTGTTGGAAGATAAATAGAACTGTATTTAAAGTGCACTTTGTGGCCGGATGCAGTGACTTGCACCTGTAATCCCAGTACTTTAGGAGGCCGAGGTGGGTGGATCATATGAGACCAGGAGTTCAAGACCAGCCTTGGCAACATGGCAAAATCCTGTCTCTACTGAAAATACAAAAACAAGCTGGGTGTGTTGCCGCGCCTGTAATTTTTGTTTCTTGGGAGGCTGAGGCATGAGAATCACTTGAACCTGGGAGGCAGAGGTTGCAGTGAACACAGATGGTGCCACTGCACTCCAGTCTGGGTGACAGAGCGAGACCTTGTCAAATAAATAAATAAATAGTACACTTTGCAGTGCATATACTGTTACAATTTAACTGAAATATTTTAGTTACCCCTGCTTAAAGCACGTGATGGATAACTACGTCTATGTAACTCCATTCCATAGTGAGACAGAGATACTTGGTTTCAAACATTTTTCCTTGAGTATTACTGTGCAAGTTGTATTAAAAATAATAATAATAAATAATAATAATAAAATAAATAAAAAAATAAAGTGCCCTTTGCTTAGCAAAGAATGCATCTAATCAAGCTCACTCAGGGTGGTCAGATCAGGGTGCTTATGAAGAGATCCACCTCACATTCTGATTTCAAATAGCTTTTCATAAATAGATAGCATTCCTTATAAATGGGGTCTGGGAAAAAATAATGGCCTCAGTCAAACTAATCAATTTTTCTAGATAATAACCCAAAGTGAATGTTGTATGGTACTATTACTTACCAATGTCTTTGATAAGTACAATCAAGTTTGGGGTTTTCTGGATTTTTTTTTTTTTTTTAGTTTTCCTTTAATTTCCAGGGAACAAGTTATAATTGGGCCTTTTAGTGATGTTTTAAGGATTATTTTCATCTCACTGCTGGGTTTCTTATAAAAATGGAGAGTTCCAGATTTGTATTGGCACACTGCATTAAAATTCATCACTTGCTGCATTTTTTCCAGATCTATTTCTTATTTACTTAAACTGATTTAGGTGATTAGTTGGCTCTCTACCAATCTTTACTAAGTTTAGTTTGAGGTTTGTTTCAGTGTTGTGATAGGATGAATAATGGCCTCTTAAAGACAGCCAAGTCCTAATTCCCAGAACCAGTGAGTATGGTTACCTTACTTTGTAAATAAGAGACTTTGCACACATGATTAAGTTAAAGATCTTGGGATAAGAGATTATCCTGGGTTATTGGGTTGGGCCAATGTATTCACAAGACTCCTTACAGGAGGGAGGCAGGAGATCAGAGTGACTAACAGCAGATAGAAGCAAAAGCTTGGCCTGACATAAGGAGGAGGTCAAGAGCCACCAAATGCAAATGGCCTCCAGAAGCTGATGGAGGCAAGAAAATAGATTCTTCCCATGTCCCAGAAGGAACCAGCCCAGCCAGCACCTTGTCGATCGCCCAGGGAGACAGACTTTGGATCTCTGACTTCCAGAACTATAAGAGAAAAAATTCTCATAGTTTTAAGCCATTAAGTTAATGGTAATTTGTCACAGTAACCACAGGAAACTAATACAGAAATAGACGTCTTTCAAGAAATACAGCTGTACATTTCATTTGATTGGTTGAACTATTGGTATTAAAATTGATTCCTACACCAAGCATCTAAGTTTACTTCATTGCTGTCAAAATGCGAACTACTGTTGCCTTAGATTTTATTGATGACTTCAGAAAATACTATATATGTTCATCTATAAGGAAACCACTAAGTAAAAAATCAGAATTAAAAATCAGAGTGGCTAGTCATTTTACCAAAGGTCATTTTGTTTATCAAAGGCAAATTTGCTGCATGAGTCATAAATATCACAGAGCCACACTGAAACATTTCGAAAGCAAATTACAATTTGCTTCCAAACTCTGGAAGTACATCTATTGAAGCAAGGAAGTAATGAATGTAATGAACATCATGAATACTTAAAATTCATTTAAATAGTCTTAAAATTGTTTTTAAGCACAAAAACTTATAAAATAGATTTGGCATTATTAGCCAAATCCTTCTCCTTAGATTTCCCATTTGTACCCAAATGTACTGAGTTATTATAAAAATAAAATAGATAAATTATGTGGTGGTGCCTAGATTAGGATCTGGCACATGGTAGGTTTACAATAAATATCAGCTGAGTGTGAATGGAAGAGGTGTTGGCAGCTGCATAGCTGCAGACTTTGTTCATTGGCAGGCGATGGATGCTACCTCCAGCTTAGAACTGAGAGAATGCCTTTTCCTCCCTTTCAGTAAAAAAGAGGGTAAAAGAGGTCCCTTCACTCTGGCCCTGTGTCAGGGCCTCCAGTTATTAATATTAGTACAGTAAAAAACTACTGTCTGCATGACATGTTTTCAGCCTGAACACAATGTTAGAGAATCTGTGAACAAGAAGTGAAATTAAGTACTTATGTGTTTTACTTCAGAGTTCCCTTAACAGTGAGATAACAGTTCTAAAAACAAGTGGTTACTTTGGTACATCATTTTTGTTCAGCATTTAGGCAAATACTCCATTGACTAATTGCTCTTTCTCTCTTCTTTTTGTCAGTTAAATGTTAGCGAAACATTCTCTCTCAAAATAATGCGGAATATATTGTAAACTGATTTACTGTCATTGACCATAAACATGAGCTGTTCCAGAATTTAACTACTTGGCTGAGAAGCCATCAGTAGGGAATAGGAATTTTTTTTTTTTTTTTTTTTTTGAGACAGGGTATCCCTCTATCACCCAGGCTGGAAGAGTGCAGGAGCACGATCATGACTCCACTGCAGCCTTAACCTCCTGGGCCTAAGGGATCTTCCCACGTCAGCATCTTGAGTAACCGGACTACCAGGATGTGCCAACCATACCCAGGTAACGTTTTATTTTTGAGCCATGATCATGCCACTGCCTGGGTGACAGTGAGACTGTCTCAATGTGTGACCCCAAAATGCAGTAAAGCTCTCTTTCAGATCTAAAACTATATAAATGGATATTTTAAGCTAGTTGTCCTTTCCAACATAGTGTAAATTATTTTTGTAGAGGAGTGGTTCTCAATCAAGGGAAATTTTGTCTCCTAGGAGTCATTTGACAATGTTTGGAGACATTTATGGTTGTCACAACTGGGGGTGGAGTGCTATTAGCATCCAGTGGGGGAGTCCAGAGATACTGCTAAACAACTTTCTGTGCACTGGACAGGCCCTGCAACAAACGGTGACCCTAAAAAGTCAATAGTGCCAAGGCTGAGAAACCCACGAATGAGCTCATGCAGGGAATGATGTGGGTTAGGGAAGGGAGCTTGTGATGAGCGAAAGTTAGCAGTTGTGTTCCCTGTGAACATTTTGCTAGTTGCCTAGCTGCAATTTTGCAATGTTGATTATTACTTAAGAGGAAGTAAAGCATGCTCAGACTGAGTGGGGGATGCAGATGTAAACTTTCTTAACTATGATAAGGTTCCTCTGCTAAGGACACTTAGAAATATGATTTGTGCATTTACAGAAACATAAGACATTTAAATGATCTCTCTTCTTAGTTTTACTTGATTTCTGAAGAAAGCATTCACATGAAATTCTATTCTTTTGTTATTCTTAGGCATAGCAAAAGAATTCTCTGATGGGAACTATTCACCATACCAGCAAATTTATTCACAATGGAAAGCCTCCATACTTTCTTGCTCAAGTCCACCCACGCTAGGCAAGGCATTGCCTATAAATGCTCACTATTCAAAAGCGTAGGCCAGTAGTTGGGTCACTACCTGGGAGCTTGTAAACAGTGCAGAATCTCAGGCCCTACCCAGACCTGCAGACTCAGAGTCTGCATTGTAACAAGATCCTTCGGGGATTCCCACAGACATTCAAGATCAAGAAGTACTGGAATTATCTTGATTTCACAAGTAATAAAGCCCTAATATTTGAGACTGTGAATAAAACAGATTTTAGTCTTATGAAAATATGTGGGGATTTGTTTAATGACTAGCAATGCTGGATTGGGAAAGTTGGTTTACCTCTTCAGCTTCGGTACTCTCATATGCATAAAGAGGAGTGAAGATGAAAAGATCTCCAACTTCTTTTCGCACATTGTAGGGAATATAACTTTTTTCCAGTGTAAACACAATCCATACAGGCTGGGTTGTCCTGCTGAGGGCAAATGCAAACACCAGATGGTCTCTAGCCAGAACATGCCAGAGTTCCACAGACCTATGTTAATAAACAACTGAATTCTTATGCAATTCCACCTCCAACCTCGAAACTGAGCCTACTGAAGGGGTGTGCCCCTTGGTTGGCACTTGGACCTATTCTTTGCATTGGCATTCTTTGCCTGAATGTTTGCCTGAACATTGTATATAAATTAACCCATTACTTGGAACCAGCAAAGTCTGTGGAAGCGAGCTCTGCCTGGGACTGCCAAGGGGTAGTTCCTGGGTCATGCCCACTGCTCCTGGCCACCTCACTCAAGGGTTGAAGTAGAGGTTCTCCAGCTATGTTCTAGCAAACACTGTCTGAATATAGACAGGCTAGGTGTGGGAGGATCTTATAGGACAGCTCCCAAAGATAAAAAAGGATCTACAATTCAACTTCTTTCTAAAACGACCTCTGGCAAGTGATTTGGGGAGATAGTAAACTACCTACGGGAAGTGATTTGGGGAGATAGTACTTTTGCTTTCTTGGTGCATTCAAGAGACTGCATTAGCTTAAATGCTGCAATTACTTCACACTGCACACATATATCAAAACCTCACATTGTACACCTTAAATATATATAATTTTTATTTGTTAATTATACCTCAATAATTATACCTCAAAGCTGGAAAAACATATATTTGGGTATTAATCGACATATGAAGATTAAAAAATGTTCCATTATATATAACCTAATATTTTAAATAAAATATTTGGTTGTCCAAAATTAACAAACATATGCAAAACAGAAAAGAGATAGTGAGAGACTAGCAAGATCACAACTGCAAGCTAAATCACAGTTTCCACCACACCTCTGTTCCTATAAAGTACTGGAGGGACCTTGAAAGGTACTTTTCCTTTGAAAAAGATGGAGTAGAAAAATAAAAGTTATTTTTACTATAAACTAGGGTATAGGAAAAATATATGTTTATTATTGTATAGGTAGCCAGTATAAACTGCTCTATGATCTAGAGTTGTGAATAATGCCACATTTCTTTATTTCCCAAGTCAAATTATAACTGGGCCCAGCTGCCAACCATCAGATAGCAAAAAGTCCAGATTACTTTCTCTCTCTGGTCATTCAATAACTCAGAAGGCCTGAGCCTTGCTTCTCTGGTAGATAGTGAGGTTGGAGGCCTGGGGGTGGCGTCTGAACTGGTGGCTACTGCACACCTGATGCTGCTTCTCATGTCAGGCTCTGCTCACACTGGTTTGCTGCCATTGCAGTCCCACATATTTTCAGCATGCTGCCTGGCCAGGGCAGCCCTCTGCAGATGGGTTCACTTCATAGTGAGGTTAGTCCATTCCCACAGTCCCATTAGGAAGAGGTTGGCCCTTACACATAAAAAAGACTAGCCCTTCCACCTCCTAGAAAGACAGAGTTTCTCTTCCATATCTGGCTAATGAGCCACAGGGGTCACTCCTCCTGCTCCTCCATGAAGGGCACCCACGGAAGAGACACATGCAGGTTAAGTTTCCAGCTGGTCAGCCTGCTTCACTATGTTAACTTTATAACACTTTCTTATATGTAATCAGAGATAGAGCTGACATCTGAATCAACCAAGGAACTTTAAAAAATCCAGATAGATCTATGCTGGAGCAAAGCTGTGGTTTTTAAAGTTCTGTGTATTTTTCCAAAGATCTGCTGCATTGCAAATCAATGGAGAAAGAGAAGAGCGCATACTTGGGAGTCAAACAGCCCAGGACTGTGATTCAGCTCTGCCACTCACTATTCCTATGAAGTTGGGCAAATAATCACCTCTCTGAGACTGTAATTATTATTATTTAATTTGTATAATATGTTTTAAAAAATCTCAGTCTTCTATCGTAATGGTAAAAATTATAAAATGATCATTACTACTTGATGAATTTTTAAGCACTGTAGTGGGAGTTTGCTTTGTTGCAACCTAAACTGTTAGGTGGGCAATTTGGCAGTTATTTTTAGATATTTTAAATGTACATATCCTTTGATGCTGATATGCCAATAAGAAGATACGGACCCAAAATGTCTCCAAAAGTGCACAAAGAAACACATACAAAGATGCATCATCAAATAGTGAAAAAATGTAAACAGCCTAAATTCTCATTAATAGGGGATGATTGGATGTTTTGTGTTGTAGGAATATATTAAATCACCATCCATATTCTTGTAAAAAATTGAATTACATGTACAATCATGCAATCAATACTTGTTAAGTACATACACACTAGATTGAGATGACTGCTTATAAATAGAAAACGAAAGTATACATTAATGCATTAGCCACAAGTCACTAAAAATGGCAATTTTTGAAGATTGGTGTGGGCAGAAGGTACTTTTGCTTTATTTATTTATTTATTTATTTTGAGATGGAGTCTCACTCCGGTGCAGTGATGCGATCTTGGCTCACTGCAACATCCGCCTCCTGGGTTCAAGTGAACCTCCTGCCTTAGCCTTCCAAGTAGCTGGGATTACAAGCATGCACCACCATACCCAGTTAATTTTTTGTATTTTTAATAGAGACGGGGTTTCACCATGTTGGCCAGGCTGGTCTCAAACTCTAGACCTCAAGTGATTCACCCGCCTTGGCCTCCCAAAGTGCTGGGATTACAGGTGTGAGCCACCACTCCCAACCTTGCTTTTTGTTTTATACATCCCTTTACTCTGAAATTTTTGTAATAGAAAGTGCTACTTTTGTAGATTTTTGAATGATTATTAATGCTTGACTTTGTACAGTGGACATATATTATTTCTGTAAGCTGAAACAATAAAGATGAATAATTTTAGATTATATAATATTACCAATCCTACTACTGTTTGGTCATCAACATACTATAAACGCTTATTCGTTGCTTATAATTAGTTGTATTGAAGGCCTCTCTTCTCTGGACTCTGCATGAAAAAGTGGCTCCCTTCTAATTGCCACTTTCTGCCAGGTGATTGACTCTACAGATCAAGTAGCCATTTACTAATCTCATGGGGGCAGTTGGAAAAGAGAAAGACACAGGTGTGAGACAGGGCCTCTCAGAAAACTACCACTTAAGTCCAATTCCTGGGCTTTCTCCAATACAGCAAACTCTGTCCTTCTGGAAATGCTCCTTCTTCTATTAGTGGCTCTCAACTAAGGGCAATTTCCTCTCAATTCCAAGGGAGCATTCAGCAATGTCTGGAGATGTTTTTGGGTTACCACACCTGGAGGTGGCGTGTTACTGATTTCTATAGGTGTAGCAGTCAGGAATGCTGCTGCACATCCTACAATGCACAGGACAGCCTTCCCTACATAGAAAACTTCTCTAGCACAGAGAGTGCTGAGGATGCAAATCCTTGCTCTACATAGAGATGAAAGGCGCACTTGTTTGAAGTGGTAAGGAAATGCTACAGTTGCCTCATAAAGTCAGCTTGTACCATTCATAACTGTCTTGAAGGTTTTTGTCAAACTTAAGATTCTTAGGGATTTTTAGATTCCTATGGATTTTTAACTAAAGCAGTTAAGCAGAATTGAAGGCTCTAGATCCCTTAATGTGTATATTGCCACCATTATAAAATCAGAAAAAAGAATCAGCTACTATGAACTTTGTTGACATGAATTCCAAATTAACTATGAGTGTTAAATGCTCTCTCAGCATCCGTTATACCTAGTACCACAGCTTCTAGCAGTCAGGGTTGTGACCAGAATGATCTTTCTTCCTTTCTTTAAATGTTTTGGTTTGTTCTTTTTTCTAAATCATTCTCAAAAGGTGTGTGTGAGCTGGGGACGGAAGGGATGGAGAAGGACACAACTTACCAGAATCTCTGGGACACCTTTAAAGCAGTGTCAAGAGGGAAATTTATAGTAATAAATGCCCACATGAGAAACAAGAGAAGATCTAAAATTGACATGCTACATCAAAATTGAAAGAGCTAGAGAAGCAAGATCAAAAAAACTCAAAAGCAAGCAGAAGACAGGAAATAACTAAGATCAGAGCAGAACTGGAGGAGACAGAGACACAAAAAACACCCTTCAAAAAATTAATAAATCCAGGAGCT
>CAUYQU010001416.1:0-30002 GCA_963574635.1 Cheracebus regulus
GCCCAGCTAATTTTTGTATTTTTAGTAGAGACGGGGTTTCATCATGTTGGCCAGGATGGTCTCGATCTCATGACCTCGTGATCCGCCCGCTTCGGCCTCCCAAAGTGCTGGGATTACAGGCGTGAGCCACCGCGCCCAGCCTAGTAGAAATCATTTTTAACTTCCCATAATGTTTTTGTTATTTTAAATCTTTCAGTGAAAAGTGGAGAAGAAAATAATTGAGGAGAAAGCAATTTTTTTTTTGCCTTGTGCAAGACAGTAAAAGACACAAAGCCATGAAATCTGCGTACCAGTGGTAAAACAGGGAATGATGTCATAGGACAAGGTTCAAGCTAAGTTAAAACTGTAGTGCTACTTTTAGGAAACTGAGTATAATCCAAAGAATTTTCAGCACCTGAAGCATTACAAAGGAAAGAAAGTTTATTTTCTAAAACAAAGTAGGCTTCAAGAAAATAAATTAGGGTAAGATTTATTGAAAATACAGTATCTAGAAGGTTGTGTTCATTTAAATCTTGCTCCAAAATTGTATTCTTGTTCTAATAGTTTTGGAAATGTTAAAATTTGGCCATGTGCATCTGTGTATCACTTCACAACTAGAGCATGTGTTAAGAGAAATGTAACGTTTGGCAATTTCATTTTTGTGTGAACATCATAGAGCATACTTGTGCAAACCTAGATGGTAGACCATACTGCACTTGTAGGCTATATGGTGTAGCCTACTGTTCTGACCATCATCATATATGTAGTCTGTCTTGACATTGTTATGTGGCACATGATTGTATTTATGTTGCTTATTATAACAAACGTTTTATTTTATAGGAAAACACTTAGTTGAGGAAAAATGCACTACAATAGTATCCCCGTATCTTCATGGAATACTTTTCAAGACCACCAATGGATGCCTGAGACTGAGCGTGGTACCTAACCCTATATAGTATGCACAAATTTATTTTTCTTTCTACAGTTTCATACATAGAGAATTCATTCTTACTGTGGATCTTAGCAACCTAAGCATATGATCTTTTCCTTTCCTTATTAAGTTGATAACTTTTACCTTTTAGAAAAGTCCAGGAAGCACTTTATGGCTTCTTTTGAGCATATCCAAATTGCCAGCATCACTACTCTTGCACTTTGGAACCATTATTTAGTAAATAAGGGGAACTTGAACACTGTGATATGGCAACAGTCAGTCTGATCATCTAGATGGCTACTAAGTGACTAATGGGCAGGCAGTACGTCTTGCATGAATACACTAGACGAAAGGAGAACTGGGCAGGACAGACTGCATGAGATTTCATCAGTTTTGGGAACAGTGCACAATTTAGAACCTACACATTTTTATTTCTGGGATTTTCCATTTAACATTTTTGGATCATATGTGGCTTTGAGTAACTGAAGCCACAGAGAGTGAAGCCATGAATAAGGGTACCACTGTGTACGACATTCAGAATTTTGTGACTGTACGAAGACTTGTAGAATGGGCTCAAATTTATAAGCCAGACATCTCCAATAACCTGTTGGCAGTTATTCAGACAAGACATGTAGTATCGAGGACAAGTCCCAAAGCTGTCAGATGGCAACAAATATCACATAGTAAACTCATGATATTATTAATAATCTGTATAGGACATTCCAATTATTGTAGAAGTTGACGAAACCTTGTCAAATTTGAGGTGTTTGTTTTTTAAATTATAGAAATAAAACATTACCTGGAATTACTTCTATCTGACTAAATCTTTTGGTTTATTGAAAACAAAATTTTGGAACAAGGAGTGAAATTTTATTTCACAGTTCTTTCAATACAGTTGAAAAATTCATGCATATTTATTGTCATACTATTTTCCTTAAGAAAAAAAGTCACCATTCATAGCTCTGCAAGTACCACATAAAGCCACAAATATTTTTAAATTTCAATAATAAAAATATTAAAATAACTTGGGAACTGTATCTTCTTTAAAATGTATTCCTTTTTAATCCCCTTTTTTTCTCTACAAAACATTAAGAAGAATTTTGAAGTTGAAACTTCACCAGAGTTGTGCCTTAGGTGGAGAAATGGAAAACTATAGAAGTAAAACCCAGAGTGTTAAAAGAAGAAAGATACACAAGTTATATGAACCTGCAAACATATTCAGCTTTACTGTTAATCAACAAGTAAAAACAAGATTTCAAATTTCTGCCCATTAAATTTGTGGATAAATTTTCTGCTTTATTTTTGTCAATACTTAATGCTTGCCACCATGCAGTGAGAGAGATCTCATCCGTAATTAGTGGATGCATAATTTGGTGAACCCTACCTGTAAAGCCCTTTGAAAATGTGTATGGAATGTCTACAAGTGTTTGTAGGGCTTGAACCACAATTGCCATACCTGAGAATCCATCTGATAAATATACAGGTAAGTCAGTGTTTCATGTACAAGCACTTTCACTACACATTTACTATAATAGAAAAGTGGAAATAATCTAAATGTGCAAAGATAGGAATCAAATAAGAAACAGTCATTTCGTTTTGTTTTGTTTTGTTTGCTTCAGTTTGAAGACGGCAGTATGGACTCCTGAGTTCAGTTTTCTATTGGACAACATCAAACTTGACCTAAAGGCCATTTTATGCTATCATTAATACGTTTGAAATAGTTTGCTATTAATTAAGAATATGTTTTAAAGGAATATTTAAAATAACAGTAAAATGCCAATCAGAAAATTTTGTGTTTGTATAAGTGTTTATTTGGGTGGGAGGGCAAGTGAAATAGTTGAAAATGCTAACAGAGATTACCTCTCAGTAGTAAGAAAATACGTTTTTTCTTGTCTTCTTCAACTTCTCTGAATTTTACAGATTTTCTACTATGAGACTTTATTTCAAAGTCGAAAAAAAAATAAGATTGTTAAAACTGGACACAAAATAGGCCCTGAAAAATCATACCTGGTACATTTTACAAAAAAATTCAAATTTCCCAAACTCACCTATTTGTATTTAATATTCTCTTATTAAAAATTCTCATGAAAATAGAAATAAAGATCAGAAACCTTCCAAAAATGATGTTAGATGCTACCCTTAAACCATGAATGATGAAAACAATACCTCACATTTTTATAGAAATCCACAAATATAAATGCATTATCTGGCTCTTCTGCCCCTAACCTGTTTCATCAGAGAATCAGAGAATCTGAGTTGGAAGAAACCCTAGGAGCCAACTAATTGAAATCCCTCTTAGTGCAAGAGAATGTATCATATGACACACCCAAGAGACGCTCTCTTCAACCATGTGACAGTTTCTAAAGCTCATAATACCACAGAATATTTTTGTTTTCTGGACAGTTCTGGTTACTATAATGTTCTTATATTGAATATGTATACACATATATGGAAAAACACCAACTGGCTACTTATCTCATACTTCCTTGTTGAAAAAGACACTGTACATCTCCAGTCCTGAGCTTCAATTTCTGCTAGAAATTAAGGAAGACAGCTGGCATCAGGTGATGGAGGTTAAAGCTGGTTACTAAAATTGTGATCCACAGAACACTTACATCAAAACACCCTTTTTAAAAACAGATTTCCAGGCCCTACCTAAGACCTACTGAACCAGAATATCTGGAGATAGAGCCCAGGAATATGCCTTTCCACAAACTTTCTAATTAATTCTTGGATGTCTGGATGGGTAGAAGGCCCTGCTAGAAAGGAAGTCATTCTTAGATCTAAGGGCCATTTCATTCCAGCATTATAAACTATCATTCGTTTGGCATCAGTTATCCATGATGTCAGGCACCATGCCTGTAAGCTGAGGACATAGAGATGAAGAACATATGGTGCCTACTGGTGAGGAGCTCATTGCCTTCATGGCAGCATGTGCTCTATCTAGCTGGTATTAGAATTTGATGATCCTTTTTTATGCCTGCATAGTATAAATGAAGAGGAGTTCTTCTTTTTCTATTGTTTGGAATAGTTTTAGAAGGAATGGTACCAGCTTCTCTTTGTACCTCTGGTAGAATTTGGCCGTGAATCCATCTGGTCCTGGTTTTTTTTTTTTTTTTTTTTTTTTTAGATGTTAGGTTATTAATCATTGCCTCAATTTCAGGACTTGTTATTGGTCTATTCAGGGATTTGACTTATTCCTGACTTAGTCTTGGGAGGGTGTATGTGTCCAAGAATTTATCCATTTCTTCTAGATTTTCTAATTTATTTGTGTAGAGGTGTTTATACTATTCTCTGATGGTAGTTCATATTTCTGTGGGATCAGTAGTGATAACCCCTTTATTATTTTTTATTGTATCTATTTCATTCTTCTCTCTTTTCTTCTTTATTAGTCTGGCTAGTGGTCTATCTATTTTGTTGATCTTTTCAAAGAAGTCAGCTCCTGGATTCATTGATTTTTTTGAAGGGTCTTTCATATCTCTATGTCCTTCAGTTCCGCTCTGATCTTAGTTATTTCTTGTCTTCTGCTGCTTTTGAATTTGCTGCTCTTGCTTCTCGAATTCTTTTGTGATGCTAGGGTATTGATTTTAGATCTTTCTTCCTTTCTTTGTGGGCATTTAGTGCAATAAATTTCCCTCTAAACACTTCTTTAGCTGTGTCCCAGAGATTCTGGTTCGTTGTGTGTCTTTGTTCTGACTGGTTTCAAAGAACTTTTTTTTATTTCTGCCTTAATTTCGTTATTTACCCAGTAGTCATTCAGGAGCAGGTTATTCAATTTCCATGTAGTTGTGTGGTTTTGAGTGAGTTTCTTAATCCCGAGTTCTAATTTGATTGCACTGTGATCTGAGAAAATGTTTGTTACAATTTCTATTCTTTTGCATTTGCTGAGGAGCGTTTTACTTCCAATTATGTGGTCAATTTTAGAATGAGTGCAATGTGGTACTGAGAAAAATGTATATTCTGTGGATTTGGGGTGGAGACTTCTGTAGATGTCTATTAGGTCTGCTTGGTCCAGAGCTGAGTTCAAGTCCCAAATATCCTTGTTAATTTTCTGTCTCATTGATCTGTCTAATATTGACAGTGGGGTGTTAAACTCTTCCACTATTATTGTGTGGGAGTCTAAGTCTCTTTGTAGGTCTCTAAGAACTTGCTTTATTAATCTGGGTGCTCCTGTATTGGGTTCATATATATTTAGAATAGTTAGCTCTTCTTGTTGCATTGATCCTTTTACCATTGTATAATGATCTTCTTCTTTGTCTTTTTTGATCTTTTTTGGTTTAAAGTATGTTTTATCAGAGACTAAGATTGAAACTCCTTTTTTTTTTTTGCTTTCCATTTGCTTGGTAAATATTTCTTCATCCCTTTATTAGAGCGTATGTGTGTCTTTGCACATGAGATGCATCTCCAGAATCCAGCACACTGATGGGTCTTAACTCTATCCAATTTGACAGCCTGTGTCTTTTAATTTGGATTATTTAGCCCATTTACATTTAAGGTTAATATTGTTATGTGTGAACTTGATCCTGTCATTATGATGGTAGCTGGTTATTTTGCCAATTAGTTGGTGTATTTTCTTCATAGTGCTGATGGTCTTTACCATTTGGTATGTTTTTGCAGTGGCTGGTATTGGTTTTTCCTTTCCATGTTTAGTACCTCCCTCAGGAGCTCTCGTAAGGCAGACCTGGTGGTGACAAAATCTCTCAGCATTTGCTTGTCTGTAAAGGATTTTATTTCCCCTCTGCTTATGAAGCTTAGTTTGGCTGGATATGAAATTCTGGGTTGAAAATTCTTTTTTGTAAGAATGTTTAATATGGGCCCCCACTCTCTTCTGGCTTGTAGAGTTTCTGCCAAGAGATCTACGTAAGTCCGATGGGCTTCCCTTTGTGGGTAATCCGAACTTTCTGGCTGCCCTTAAAATTTTTTCCTTCATTTCAACCTGGGTGAACCTGATGATGTGTCTTGGGGTTGCTCTTTTTGGGGAGTATCTTTGTGGTGGTCTCTGTATTTCCTGAATTTGAATGTTGGCCTGTCTTGCTAGGTTGGGGAAGTTCTCCTGGGTAATATCCTGAAGTGTACTTTCCAACTTGGTTCCATTCTCCCTGTCGCTTTCAAGTACACCAATCAAACATAGGTTTGGTCTTTTCACATAGTCCTGTATTTCTTGGAGGCTTTGTTTGCTTCTTTTCATTCTTTTTTCTCTAATCTTCTTTTCACACTTTATTTCATTAATTGATCTTCAATCACTAATATTCTTTCTTCCACTTGATCGATTCAGCTATTAATACTTATGTATGCTTCACAAAGTTCTCATCCTGTATTTTTCAGCTCCATCCATTCATGTATGTTCTTCTCTAAACTATTCCTCTAACCTTTTTTAAGGTTTTTAGTTTCCTTGCATTGAGTTAGAACATGCTCCTTTAGCTCGGAGGAGTTTGTTAATACTCACCTTCTGAAGCCTACTTCTGTCAATTTATCAAACTCATTCTCAGTCCAGTTTTGTTCTCTCGCTGGCAAAGAGTTGTGTTCCTTTGGAGAAGCAGCAGCATTCTGGTTTTTGGAATTTTCAGCCTTTTTGAGCTGGTTTTTCCTCATTTTTGTGGATTTATCTACCTTTGGTCTTTGACGTTTGTGAACTTTGGATGGAGTTCTGTGTGGATGTCCTTTTGGTTGATGTTGATGTTATTTCTTTCTGTTTGTTAGTTTTCCTTCTAACATTCAGGTCCCTCTGCTGCAGGTCTGCTGGAGTTTGCTGGAGGTCCACTCCAGACACTGTTTGCCTGTATCACAGTGAAGGCTGCAGAACAGAAAAGATTGCTGCCTGTTCCTTCCTCTGGCAGCTTCTTCCAAGAGGGGCACCCACCAGATGCCAGCTGGAGCTCTCCTGTATGATGTGCCTGTCAACCCCTGCTGAGAGATGTCTCCCAGTCAGGAGGCATGGAGGTCAGGGACCCACTTGAGGAGGCAATCTGTCCCTTAACAGAGCTCTAGCACTATGCTGGGAGATCCACTGCTCTCTTCACAGCCAGCAGGCAGGAACATTTAAGTATGCTGAAGCTACGCCCACAGCCACCCCTTCCCCCAGGTGCTCTGTCCCAGGGAGATGGGAATTTGATCTGTAAGCCCCTGACTGGGGCTGCTTCCTTTCTTTTAGAGATGCCCTGCCAGGAGAGGAGGAATCTAGAGAGGCAATCTGGCTACAGTGGATTTGCTGAACTGTGGTGAGCTCTGCCCAGTTCCAACTTCCCAGAAGCTTTATTTACACTGTGAGGGAAAAGTGCCTACTCAAACCTCAGTAATGAAGGATGCCCCTCCTCCCAGTAAGCTTGAGCATTCCAGGTTGACTTCAGACTGCTGTGCTGGCAGGGAGAAATTCAGGCCAGTCGATCTTAGCTTGCTGGGCTCCGTTGGGGTGGGATCCACTGAGCAAGACCACTTGGCTTCCTGGCTTTAGCCTCCTTTCCAGGGGAGTGAATGATTCTTTCTTGTGGGCACTCCAGGTGCCACTGGGGTATGAAAAAAAACTCCTGCAGCTAGCTCAGTGTCTGCCCAAATGGCTGCCCAGCTTTATGCTTGAAATCCAGGGCCCTGGTGGCATAGGTACCAGAGGGAATCTCCTGGTCTGTGGGTTGCAAAGAATGTGGGAAAAGAATAGTATCTGGGGCAGAGTGCACCATTCCTCACAGCACAGTCCCTCACAGCCTCCCTTGGCTAGGGGAGGGAGTTCTCCAACCCCTTGCATTTCCTGAGTGAGGTGACTCCCTACTCTCCTTCAGCTCATCCTCCATGGGCTGCACTCACTGTCTAACCAGTCCCAGTGAGATGAGCGGGTACCTCAGCTGGAAATGCAGAAATCACCCGCCTTCTGCATTGATCTCACTGGGAGCTGCAGACCAGAGCTGTTCCTATTCAGCCACCTTCCCCATATTTAACCATTTTAAAGTGAACAATTAAGTAGCATTTATAATGCTGTGCAACTACCACCTTTATCTAGTTCCAAAACGTTTTCATAACCCCAAAAGGAAGCCCTATATCCATCAATCAGTTACTCTCCATCCATCCTCCACCCTGTGGAAAAGAAACCATATTTTGTATGGTTTCTTTTTCAGTTAATTTTTCACACCTCTTTACTCCCTGATGAGTTAAGACTTCTTAATACTGAGAGATTGTTTCTGGCTCCATCCTCATTAATTCTGTGCAATGTTCTACATTGTGGGCAACTAATATCATCTTTTTTTTTTTAAACTTCTATAATGAACACCTAACTTCCAGATTATCTGATGTAGTAAGACATTTTTGTGATACTTATGGCATAAACTTTGTTAATTATAAAAGTAATTTCTGTGTGTTGTGAACATTTAAATATTATATAAATAAAGTAAAACATGAGAATCTCTCATAAGTCCCACATTTATAAGAATACCAGTAATAAAGTGCTGTGTAATATTTCAGATATTTCTTCACTAAGTATATACCCCCCAAAATTATATTATAATATAATTATATCAATAAACAGAGTTTTATGACTTGTTCATTAATTTTATGTTTCATTTATTCATGTATTAATTCAATCAATATTTATTGAGTGCTAATTACATGCCAAGATTTCTTCTAGTAGATAAGGATACAGAGGTGGAAAAAAAAGTCAGCATTTGTCAGATTGTTCTTTGAAATAAGAATATGTCATTTTATTACCTAGATGCATCATGATTTAACACAATTTTATTTTTATACTGATGAACAGAAAATATTCTTTTAACCGACATTTATTGAATATGTACCACATACCAAACACTAGACTGAGATATGTACATTTCTTTCTTGTTTTTTTTTTTAACTAAAATTCCAATAAAGTAATATTGAGCTTCACTTCTATAGTACCAACATAACCTCTCTTTCATATTGGAGGGAAAGTTGGGATTTTGAAGGTCTGTGAATGAAGCAGTCTTAATCATTCCAACTATGTGCTCAGGACTACAGGGAATATATTTATCCATCCCTAAAATATTGTACAGCAGAAGAAATAATCAAAATAATTAAAATCTTTCTGGCCAGGGCACCAATCATTCAAATGGACACCTGACCAGTGAGAATGGATAGAAGCTATAAAAAATGAATGCTTATCAGCTTAGGTATATATCCTAGTATGCACTGTAGGAATATCCAATCCTCAGTTTGGTTGAGTCTTTTTTGTGTCTTTTTTTGTGTGTGGTTTGCTTATTTGTTTTGTTTCATGGGAAATGGGCAATATTTGTGCTTTTTCATTTACATATTTGGCTATGTGGAAACCCAAGGGAATGAATCATTCTGGTTAGCTGAAAATTTTAATCATTTTTGATGGAAATCTTTCTAAAATGGATTTCACACTTCCCTGCCTTCTTAAACAGAGTGGATGGAATGTAATTAATCTTTTTTGATGACTTGGTTTTATCATTATGAACATTAATGACTGTGTGTGCTACCCAGAAATGATGTCCTCAACACTGATGGTGGTATGCAGGATAGTCTGGGGTCCTATCAGTCTCAGAATATTTGTCTCTAGGTTATATTCTTCCCTTACCAGTGGACCATCAGTTGTCACTTCTGCTGACAGTGAAGCAGCACAGTATGGGTGCAAAAAGGTAGGCTTAGGAGGAAGAGAAAGTTGTATTTGAATCCCGGCTTTTGATTTGGGGATGAATTACTCTCTAATTTCAATCTCTTCATCTGTAAAATGGCCACCATAACCCACTTAACAGAAATATAATAAAGATTAAATGATGGGTCTCATGCATAGTGCAAAATAAACACGTTAGCCCCTGTCCCCTGTCAGGGTGCTGACTTTTAAAAACATATGTTCTGACTACATTGCATGTTCTACTTTGCTGTGGGACTGAAAGCCAGGCAGTACAGTTGATAGGATTGTATGCAAAATACGATTAATAAAGTTTTCTGGGGGCAAGGTACCAAGATCTCTCAGTTTTATTCCATATAGACTGTGATATCAACTTTGAGTCCTTAGAAATAGTTACTTCTCCTTTTTTATTGTTTTTGAGACAGGGTCTTGCTCTGTCACCCATGCTAGGGTGCAATGGCACAATCATGGCTCACTGTAGCCTTGACCTTTTGGGCTCAAGTGATCCTCCCACCTCAGCTTCCCAAATGAATGGGACCACAGGCATGTACAACCATACTCTGCTAATTTTTAAAGTTTTCATAGAGATGAGGTCTCACTATATTGCCTAAGCTGGTCTCAAACTCCTTGGCTGAAGGGATTCTCCCACCTAGGCCTCCCAGAGTGCTAGGATTTCAAGCATGAGCCACCACACCCAGCTGTTACTTCTTGACTCCTAAGAAATGTTCTGCCTTCACAAAATAGAGTGCTAAAGGGAAACATGAAACTTAGGTATTTTGAAGTCCATATATAATATTGATAATGTTTTACATCAAGTGAATATTTAATTTTAAATATAATAATGAAGATCCCATGGGAAAGTGACATTTGAAGAAAGACTTAAACAAGTGAACCATAGATATTTGGCAGAACAATCTTTCAAGCAGAGGAAATAGTAAATACCAAAGGAGGCAGGAAAAGACTTGTGTTCAAGAAATGGCAGAGTCCCAGATGATGGAACAGAATAATTACATCAAATGTTAAGAGCTAATGACAAAATCAAGCAGAAAGGGGCATTGAGAGTACCTGGGCTGAGGTGGAGGATGAAGTTAAGGTGCAACTTTAAATAGACAATTACATTAAAGGTGATTCATCTAAATGTTCCAATTATAAGACAAAGATGATCAGATTGGATAAAAGTATAAGGTCTTGCTTATCTCTGTAAGAAACACTTTCAATATAAAGACACAAGCAAATTAAATGTAAAGAATGGGAAAAACATATGCATATCATGCTAGCATCAATCAAAAGAAGTTTGGAGTGACCATATAAATATCAGACAAAGTAGATCTTAGAGCAAAGATTATTACCATGGATAAAGAAGACATTTCATAATGAATTAAGTATAAAATCATGAAGAGGATATAAGATCCTAAACATTTATATATCTAATAACAGCTATTCATAACACAAAATCTATAGAATTTCAAGGAGAAATAGACAAACACATAATTATAGAGAGAGATTTTGATACTGTTCTCAATAATTGATAGAACAAGTAAGTAGAAAACAAGTGAAGATGTAGAAGATTTGAAAAACATATCAACAATTGAGACCTAGTTGACATTTATTATACAACTGTTTTAGTTTGGTTTTGTTGCTATAACAGACTACCACAGACTGAGTAATTTATAAAGAAATAAAAAGTTTAGTTAGCTCATGGTTCATTCTGGAGACGGGGAAGTTCAAGAGCATGGCACTGGCATCTTTTGAGAGACTTCTTGCTGCATCATAACATGGTGGAACGCATCACTTGGTGAGAGCGCAAGAACATGCGTGTGTGTCAAGTCAAATGTCTCTTTCTCTTAGAAAGTCACCAGTCCCATCATGGAGGCCCACCCTGATGATCTTATCTAATCCTAATTACCTTCCAAAGGCTCTACCTCCAATCAACATATGAATTTGAGGATTAAGTTTTCAAACCATAGTGACACCCTGCCACAAAACAGCAGAATATACTTTTCCCCGCATTGCAGACAGGGTATTTACCAAGATAAGTCACTTGCAAGGCAATAAAACAAGTGTTAAAAAACCTTAAAAGGATTAAAAGCATACAAAGTATGTTTTCTGATTACAATGTAATAAAAGTAAATAATAGAAAGATCTCTGGAAAATCCCCAAATAGTTGAAACTAATTAACACAATACTACATGAATCAAATATGAAATCAAAATGGAAATTAGAAAGTATTTTGAAATCAATAATCATGAAAACACAGTATATCAAAATTTGTGGGATGTAGTAAAAGATGTGTTTAGAATAAAAGTTATATCCTGAAACACATAATTAGAAATAATAATAAAATGTTCAAATCACTAGCCTTAGTTAAAGACAGTAGGAGAAAAATATAAATCAAAGTACATTGAATGAAGAAAAGTGGTGATTATCAGAGCAGAAATCAATTTAAAACATTTTAATAGAAAAAATTCAATAAATCAAAAGCTAGTTGTTTGAGCAGATCACTAAAATCGATAGACCCCTAACTAGGTGATCAGCAAAAACATAAATGATACAAATTACTAATATGAATGAAAGAAGTGACATCACTACAGATTCCACAGATATTAAGAGGATCACAAAGGGAAAGAAATTAGGAAAGCTTACTCTTAATAAATCTGAAAACTTAGATAAAATAGACAAATTTATTCAAAGTAACAAACTATGAAAGTTTACTCTAAGAAATAGGTACCCCACATAGCCCTAGATATATTTAAGGAATTGTTATGCACTTAAAAAGCTTCCCACAAAGAAAACTACAAGCCGAGATGGTTTTATTGGACCACTGATAGAAGAAATAATTCCAATTTAAGAAAATGCTTCCAAAATACAGAGGAGAAGAGAAGGGGATACTCTGAACCCATTTGAAAGCCAGCATTATTCCACTGCCAACATCAAATAGAAAAAAAAAAAGCTACAGATCAATATACCTAGCAAACAGGTCCAATTTTTATTATTGCAAATTTTAACAAATTTAATCCAAGAATATAGAAAAAGGAAATATATCATGACCAAGTGGGATTTATGTCAGACATGCAAGTTTGGTTTAACATTTGAAAATCAATCAATAGAACTCATTATATTAGCAGACTAAAAATAAAAAATCATATAATTATCTCAATAGACCAATAAAAGCTTTGGGCAGATTCAATATCCATTTGTAATAATAACAATAATAATAAAGGCTCAGCAAACTAAGAATAGATGAAAACTCATTCAAACTGTTAAATTCCATTTGTAGAAAATCTACATCTAACATCATAATAATTTTTAATAATGAAGGACTGAATGCTTTTTCCATAACATCGGGGACAAGGAAAGAATATGTACTACAATTACTTATATTTAAATATTACTGAGGGCTTTAGATAGAAAAATAAGAGAAAAAAAGGAAAAAGACATCCAGATTGAACAGGAAACAGTAAAACTCTTCTTATTCACATATGAAATGCCTGTTTATGCATGAAATCCCGTGGAAACACAAATTAATTAGGAAGGTTGCGGGATACAGGATCAGTATACAAAATCCCTGTGTTTTTATATATTAACATCAAGAATTGAAATTAAATTAAAAATCTGTGTCACAAAGCATACAATGAAATTTGAAGATTTATATATACCAAAATATGTAAATGATATTAAAAACTAGAAAACATTGCTAAAGAAGACATAAATAAATTGAGAAATATAGATTCACAGATAGAAATATTTGATTTTTCTAAGATGTTATCTTCAAATTTATCTAGATATATAATATAATCCTAATAAGAATTTAAGAATAATTTTTAATGTTAAAATTAATAACCTGATTCTAAAATTCATATGAAAATGCAATGAACCTAGAAAAGCCTGACCAACTCTGGAGAAGAATGAAGTTGAAGAACATACAGTACCTGATCTCAAGGCATCATAAAGTTGGTTATTACAAATAGCAAGACACTGTGGTATTGGTGTAATGACAGACAAATATATCAATGGAACAAAATAGAACATTTAGAAACAGACCCACATTTAAATCGTTAATCAGTTTTTGACAAAGGGAAAAGGTAATTCAATGGAGAAAAGATAATCCTTTCAACAAATAGAACTAATTGAATATCCACATGTCAAAAAATAAACTTCAATTCATACACCACACTATGGAAAAAATAACTAAAAAATGGGCTATAGGATTAAATAGTCCATATGGAACCCAATTGTGATGTTTATTACTGTCAACTTGATTAGACTGAAGGATACAAAGTATTGATCCTGGGTGTGTCTGTGAGGGTGTTGCCAAAGGAGATTAACATTTGAGTCAGTGGGCTGGGGAAGGCAGACTCACCCTTAATCTGGGTGGGCACCATCTATCTGATCAGCCGCCAGCACAACTAGAATACAAAAAGCAGGCAGAAAAATGTGAAACAAGACTGGCCCAGACTCCCAGCCTACATCTTACTCCTGTGCTGGATGCTTTCTGCCCTTGAATATCGGACTCCAAGTTCCACAGTTTTGGGACTCAGACTGGCTGGCCTTACTCCTCAGCTTGCAGACAGCCTATTGTGGGACCTTGTGACTGTGTGAGTTAATACTTACAAATTCATATATATATACATGAATATATATATCCTAATATATCCTAATATATATATTCATATATATTATATATTATATTGGATATAAATATGTCCTATAAGTTCTGTCACTCCAGAGAACCCTAATACATCAAGACTATAAAAGTCCTAGGAAAAGAAACACAGGAAAAAATAATGTCTTGGCTTAGATAAAGGTTTCTTGGGTATATTAAATGCATAACCCATAAAAGAAAAAAAATGGAAAAATTGGACTTAGTCAAAACTTAAAACTTCTGTTAATGGAAAGACAGTTAGGAATGTGAAATATGATATAGACTGGGAAATATTTAAACTCAATAATAAGAAAGCAAACAATCCAGTAATATATTGCAAAAGATTTAAACAGATACGTCACTGAAGAAGATATATAAATGGCAAATAATCACATGATATGCTCAACATTTTAAATCATTTGGGTAATGCAACTTAACGCCAAAATGATATATTTCTAAATACCTTATAGAATGTCTAAAATTAAAACACTGATCAATCAAGTGTTCATGAGCATGTAAAGGAATGAAACTCTGCTGATGGGAATGTAAAATGCTCCAATCACAGTGGAGAAGTTTAGTAGTTTCTTTAAAAGTTAAATATATTTTATATGACCCAGCTGTTCTGCTTCTATGTATTTATCCAAGAAAAATTAAAGCATGTGGCCATATACAACTTATATATAAATGTTTATAATAGTTTTATTTGTAATAGTCCCCAAATGGAAACAACTCACATGTCCATCAACAGGTAAGTGAAAATACAAATTGTAGTATATCTGTACAAGTAGTATTGCTGGGGAATACCACTCAGCAATTAAAAAGGATAAGCATGCAAAAAAACATGGATTAAGCATGGATTAATTAATATTATTAACCTAATCATGCTGCATGAGAGAATCCAATCACCATCCCTTATAAGAATACATATTATGTACTATCATTCATGTAAAATTGTAGAAAATCCAAAGCAATGTGTAACAAAGAAAGCATATAGATGGTCAGCTGGGGACAGGTATGTAGGGGACAGGGATATAGGGAACAGAGATGAACATGGGGATTACTGGGGCAGGAGGAAACTTTCTGGAGTGTTGGATATATTTACTATCTTGACTGTGGTTATGGTTTCACAGCTGTTTATATGTCAAAAATCTTCACATTTTGCACATTAAAAATGTACAGTTTATTATATGTCAGTTAAACCTCAACAGAGATATTGAAAATTTTAAAATATAAAATTAGAATAAAAGAGGCATATGATAAGAAAGTTTATTCTAAAATTTTCTTGATGACAGATATTTTAGAGTATTTAAAAATTTGGCAAGCAGTTTAATTTTAAGATTTTCTTTTAATAACTACTGATAAAAGGCTTAGTCTGTGCTAGGTACTGTTCTAAGTGCTTTACAATTTTTAACTCATTTAGTCCTTATCATAATTCTATTACGTAAATAAGGCATAATCCATACCCATTAGACATGTGAAGAAATGGAGACACTGAGAATGGCATAGTTTGTAAATGTAGAGCTGGGATTTCAACCCAGGCAGTCTGGCTCCAGGGATAGAGCTCTATTTAATCTTGCTTATAAAGAAAGAGTTTATTTTGACAACTTCACAGATTCAGTAACTGTACTATAGGATTTTACTTTCGTTTTGTTGCGACTACATTTTTTTGAATAGATTTTTGCACACAGGTTGAATTATTTACTGCCTTTTATAGGATCACACTTTAGCACATACTAAGCACTGCTTTGATTAGCACACACTGTCCTGCCCACCAGGCCCCTGCCTTAAATACCTCTGTGTCTCCTGATTCTTTACTTCTTTTCCAAATTGTTTCCATTCTACAAAGCACAAGCCTTCAGGTTTTTAAATAAATACAGCAACACGTCACTTACCCTCATTTCCATCCAAATTTGTTTTCCCTATTGTAAAGTTTCCATGGCATTTATTATCCAAATAAAATTATTGAATACCTGATTGCATATTGCTTCTACTGATTCTTGTATAGAGAATGTAAATTTTATGTTGCCAATTAGATTACGTGTCTTCAAAATCAGAAACCGTCTTTACCTTTGCCATTCATATGCAAAAATACAAGTTTTTGACACAGAATTGCCAACTTCTCTGTACTCATAGGAACACACATGCCCCACTTAAAAATACATTCCTACTGTCCTTTTTAAGCACTCATAGAGAATAAATAGCTCAGAATAGGAAGGTTGGCATTACATCCATCCGTACCTCCATTGCTCTCTAAGATTTGACCAAGGAGGGTAACAAGAGATGGCCACTCAGGTATGAAAAACAGAAGTTAAATGAATTGTTTTTGAATTCTGAAAATGGCGCACTTTCTTGGTTAGGGCAAATTCCAAGTTTTGTTCTTCTTTAAAGAATGTGACATTTGTATTGAACTGATAAAGAGTGAGTGTGTGTGGTGGGGGGGTCCTTTTGGAATGGATAAAAATTCATTAAACTAGTTTAGTAGGGAACACCAGGATCCACATTTTACCCAGTCCTTTCTCCTCAAATAGTTTTCATTAACTCTCTGAGTTCTAAAACAAATTACTCTTATTTTTTCATTACATGTTTCATAATTTATTGTACATAATAAATAGTTTGCAAGAGTTGGGTTTATGAATAGCTTGAAACAGGTTTTCCATGTCCAAATCAAGCTGCCATAGTAACCATTTTTCATTTCTGCCAAACGTATGGTCTTTTCCTTTTTTTTTTGCCTTGAAATATGTTGTTTAAAAAAATCCCAAATTATTCAGGAAAGTTGATCAGGTTTCATTAAAATAATGACTTCATTGTTAGCAAGTGCTCATTTCAATCTCTTATTAAATGACTGTTTCTTGCATTATGAGTATCAAACTAAAAATATTGAGAGAGCATTAAATTTTGATTTAGTGATATTTATCACAAAAATAAATTAAAACACATTTTTGTTCTCCTCTCATCTCTCTATAAAAGAACCCTCTATCCTTTCAAACAATAGAGCAGAAGAAGGCCGAGTTAAGATTCTGCCAGCATAATCCCATGTAAAGAAGTCCAGGAGGACAATAGAGTCACCTGAGTATTCATATCCAAATAACCTCACGAGCTTCTATTTCTTTGGCAAGGAGGATTTAAAGCTTGTTTCCACAGGTGTTTTTCTAACTTCC
Organism: Cheracebus regulus; assembly: GCA_963574635.1. NCBI lineage: Eukaryota > Metazoa > Chordata > Mammalia > Primates > Pitheciidae > Cheracebus > Cheracebus regulus. The sequence goes on from CAUYQU010001416.1 coordinate 17,322, forward strand.
CGTTTTTATAATCTTTTGCCTTTTTTAGTAACTAGCATTGCAGGTCAGAATCCTCCATCAAGTATCCAGTACCTCCTAGACAAATCTACAAGTTCCAAAAGCCAACTCAATTCCACACGGTTTACAAAACCTGCACTCAACAGCCATTTACCTCAAATCCTCAAGCAAAAACTACCTTCAGAAGTTACTGTGATATATGTCCATTACTACAGCAAGTGTCTTGGAAGTTGAAGGGAATGATGGTGTTTTGGCAAGCAGAGAAATAACTGCTTTTATGGAGACACTCTTTATGTTAATTATCTACTTTTAGGGATTCTTTCTTTTATTCTCATTAGAATTTAAAAATGTTTGGCTACCTGTTTTTGTTCTTTCAATCTTTATAAACTAGTGTTTAGCTTAAGAAAGATTATTTATTTATTAATCAGTCCTGATAATATTTTTCATCTCAGCAGCGTCAAGAGATGTACAGAATTTTACCATGCCTATTAAAATGCCTTGCTTTAAACTACTTTATGGAAGCCTTATTGTTTTTCAGTACATACTTTAGATTCTTACATGTCTAACCTAACTGTGGTTCCTTTACAACTTATTGCATTTATTCAACAAATATTTAATGAGTGATTTCTCTCTGCAGTATCATATAGATTCTTTGGAGTAAAAAATTTGAGAGTAAAATCTGAACTCTATCATCAAGGATATAAATTAAGCATAAAGATGAAATGGAATACAATGTTAAAGCCAGATTGTGTAACACTTTGAGCGAGAAACCAGAGTTTGGATTACACCACCACTATTACTACTATTGCTATCATTCTTACTCTTACAATGACTACTACTAATTATATTGTAAAACATTTTTTGCAAGCCTCAGAAACCAACTGCAGATAGTTTAACTAAGAAAACAGGTGGTAAGCAGATCTGCTGGAAAGAGCTATATATCTCATGGAATCTAAAGAAGAGATTAATAAGCTTTGAGTGTAATAGGAGCCAGGGGCTCTTTGGAACCTGAATTGTAAGTTTCTGAATCTTGTCTCTTGATCTCTTGATTGCTGTCACTAAAATGAAATAGCTCCCAGCTTCTAGTGTAAGGCTCTTTCCCAAAATTTGGGAAAGCAAATCTACTTAGTCCAGCTTGAGTCATCATCTAGTCCCGACTAGCTATGGCTAAGTGGGCAGGTTCAAGTATTATAGACATTGTTGAGGTCCACTCCTGGGTATTGGGTGAGTGGAGCTGAGGGATGGAAAATCACAGTGAGGTAATTAACAGAAGATGGTTTCTGTAATACAACCATCATTCTCTAAGTGAGGCCCCTCACTGTCAGGTCAGAGCTCAGCAATGGAAACAAGTTCAAAGCATAGTGCTAGTTCTCACATACCATCTCAAATAATCCCCCAAAGCCTAATGCAGTAGATTACAACTCTCAACTTGCCTATAAGAAAATTGAGATTTAAAGAGAATAATAGTCAATAAGTAGTAGAACGCAGATGTAAAGTTTGCTCTTTCTGGCTGCTCAGCCTATAATCTATCCCTTATCTGATGTTGTCAATCCAATAGATTAACATAGAGATTGAGTCTGGTGTCTCTGTCCCCAGGAGATTTCCATCCTTAATTCTTTGTTTTGAATACATGAAGAGCTGATTGATTGAAAGAATAATTTAAGGAGGCAGTAAACATCAGGTTTACTAATAGCCTAAAAGTATTTCACTTTTCTGGTCATGTTCTAATATGAAAGGAAAGGAAAATGTGTTCCAGGTATGTATGGGTGTGTTTCTCCGGTGAATCTATGTGATGCATTGTGCCTAGATGTAGAATAGATGCCATTATTACATTGTATTCCATGCATCATGAATAGAATAGAACCTTTCGTGGGAAACCAACCACCACTTACACTGTTTCTACGGGAAATTCTAAACATTTGACTGAGAAATAAAGAGTATGTATATGATAAGCCAGTCAGATCCTGCCTGTAGATGATTTTCTTCTGGATACAGAATAAAACATTTATTTCTCTAGTGAGTTGAAAAATGAGACATAATCTATATCTCTTCCAAACAGAGGAGTAAAAATTCTCAGGGAGCTCTTGGAAGTGGAGTGAGGACTCAGATGTTGGGAAGGTAAATCCAGGACAGTAATGAGTTATCTGTACATGTTTGCAGAAGATAAGGTAATACTTTGGGTCTGGCACTCGAACATGTTAAAGCCCAGTTTATTACCCAGCAAGGATCGAGTAGATGGTGAGGGTGACAGAAAGGTGAAGAGCAAGCAAACTTGTGTTGGCTATGGCTTAGTCATATTCTCAGGTTATTACTAAGTCTTAAATTCACAAGTGTCAACTGAAGAAGGACAGGTTCATAAATTTGGAGAGGAGAGCTTTATTTCTCATACAGGGTTACAGCCTGCAGGCAGTCATTCTGACAAGCTGGCGAAGTGTAGCCTCCATTTAGGAGGCAGAAACAGGCACTTAAAGGGTAGAAAGAATAAAACAGGGATTTATGCTGAATGGGATGGCCAAATATACATATTCAACAACTTATAGGAGGAGCTATGAATATTCATAAAGAGGAGGCACAGGTATGCATAGTAGGTTAATAAGGATGCAACATGTGTTGGTTTGTGGTGGACTTAACAACTAAATATATTACAATTAGGCCCCAGTACATCAAAAAGTGAAGCAGAGGATGTGAAGGGCCTGTGTACACAGCTTCTGTAGACTGGTCAAACTACCCTGTGGTCGGTGTTCCCTTGTTAGGAAGAGACGCTGGTTGTTTGTTAAGCCAAACACACACACACACACACACACACACACACACACACACACACACACACAAAAGGGAGGGGCAGCATCTGGTGGTTGGTTGATATCAGAGGTGAAACAAGTCTTTTTAAAAGGGCTGGTTTTGGTTTAAGTCTTAGGGAAGAAAGCCTAATGACAATTAGTTGTTACATTGAAGTGTGTCCAATCTCTGATCAATCATGGCTGGAAACTCAGTTTTTAAGGTTTCTCTGGAGTCCCCTTGGCCAAAGAGGGTCTAGTCAGTCAGTTGAAGGGAGGTTGATTTCAGTTTTATTTCTCGCAAGTTAGGGACTTTCTATGAGGAAAGTCATCCTACCTTTAAATGCTACATAAAATGGAAATTCCCATCGGGTTTAGCATGTACCACCCATAAAAAGAAATCGCAAGCTTATCCTTTGTGTAGTGGACCTATTCTTGAAGTAAATCCTTTATGAAAGTATTGATGTTGATTGCATCTCTTTTGGGATAATTGTAGGGGATGAATCCTTTAAATAAATGAAAAAGTTTTGTCCTAGATGGGGGCAGAATTCTAGTTTGGCAGTGGAATTCTCAGTAATGGGAAGACGAGCTAGACTCCCTGCGGTGAATAAGTCAGACTGACTCTATCAAACTTGATTGTTTGCCTCCGTTAGTCATGATGTCTTCATAAAACACTGCAAAAGAGTTGAGGAAAAGCTAAGAATGCAAAAATAGCCAAATTTACATTGATGACTGAATTAATTAGGACACGACTAATTCAAAAATTCTGCTAACAAAAATAGGAGCTGGTGGGAAAGTAAATGAGCTCTGCTATCACAGAGGGAAACACTTTCAGATCTTCTCCTCTTAAATTCAGTTTAAATACAGCCAAAACATAGTCCCGATTACTTATCTTTGTGATCAGAGAGTGTGCTTTTGACTAATTCTGGCTTGGTTTCTAAGAAGATTCTGGTGCCATAATGAAGAATTGTTTTCTGAGAAATGCACAGAACGTACCCAAATGGCTTTGGTGCTAAATGGCTCAGGCAGAAGGGTGAGCACCTCCACTTGTCAGGTCAGAGTGGGAAGGAACAGTGAGCAACTGCTCACATTCTCTCACTGTACGCATGATGCAATGCCCTCTTGAGAAAGAAGGAGAGGGAAGCACAGGGAGAGAGGAAGGGAGAGATTAGGGAAGAGAGAAGAAAGATAAAGGGATAGAAATTAAGAAGAAATTTGCTATGGACACTAAATATTAAGATGCCGTGCTATGGGAATATTCCCTTCCCAATTTTTAGGATGTTAGAAAACGATCCCTTTTTAAAGGAGAGAGAAGCTTTCTGAAAAGCTAAAAACATCTCCCAAGAAATTGGCTACAACTTCCTTTACACACACACAACAAGTTTGAGAGATACAAATAGTCACAGGAGGAATATTTTATGGAACAAAATATTTATTCTTGTTTCACTTATGAGGATATCAAGACAGAAAATTGTCTCTGGAGGAAATCATGCCTCTGAAAGATATTCTAAGATCAAAGTTTGCCTGACATATAAATCAACTCACTAACAATGAAAAATATGAAATTTTGTTTTGAAAGCCACTGATTTTTCTTTTCTCTTTTATCAGTTTGGCCCTTTTGTCTCTCAAAATATACATGCAACTATAATAAAATGATCTTAAAACTTGAAACTTGTAATATGATCAGAGAATTCAAGCCCCACATGGAATACTAGGAACTTAGTTTCCTTGACATACTTCTGACAATTTTTTGAAACAATGAAATTTATCTCATACTAAATGCCATCAATCTTCCCATTTATATATACAATGCATGCTAAATTTTTGAAAAAAAAAAAAAAAACTTCTGAATAGTATAATATCTTTTTGTGGCTCAATTTTTTTTCAGTTGATGATGAGAAAATCAGAAATACATTATTCTTACTAACTTGAGCTGAATGAAAGTCTTCATTTAAAGTAACTTAATTATATACAGAAAGTCTGTAATAAAATAATGACCTCTATTATAAATCATAAGTAGCAATCAAAATAACGATCAAATCAGATAATAAGTTTGATTATGTGTAGAATTCCTCTTTCCTTAGGTATGTTATTACTCCCAGAACAGGATGGAAACAAAAGGACTTGGCTGGAAATAGGCTGTCTCTTGATCACATGCTTAGTGCAGTTCTCTGTGCCCAGTATGTTCTCAATAAATATTCAGTGATGATTATAATGAGTCTTCTGGAAAACTACAATGTGCAGGTATGCACAGATTTCAGATTAGAAAAAATTGGCCAGTGCAATTGATTGTATATAAGGAAAAAACTCGATATCCAATATCCATCACATAAACTGTGCACCCAGAAAAACACAACTGATCTATGCTTTTTTCTTTCAATTTTTTTTTTTTTTTGGCCACCCTACATACTAATTGGAGACCCAGTGGACACATGCATCACTTCATCAAGTTATTGAGGGGAAGGAAGAACAGCAACTCTGTTGCCAATATTTCTGGAAGGTGTACCTTGTTTCCTGAAACAGGTCTTTGACTTCTAACTGTTCTTTTCCAAAGAACTGCCCTGTGGAGACAGTACTTTGGAATGTCTTGAGATTACTATTACTGTGCCAGACTTTAGTCCATCCTGAAGTTAGAGAACAAAGTTGCACATGCTGTAAGTATTTATGTTAAGGAAATAAATTCTGAATTTAAAAAATAATCAAGCATGAAACAGCTCTGATTATTTGCAGATTGTGATGGTATCTGGGAAAAGTTTAATATTAGGCCAACGGAAAAGTGGGCCGGTTATTTTGTTCCATTGCCACAGCTTAACAACCGCACCTCCGGCAAATGTGAATCACAGCTCCCCAAAGGGGAAAAAAAAAAGAGTAGATGGTTGGATTGTTCAGTGCAGGAAACTGGAAGTCAATCTCGACTTTTAAATTTCCTTCACCTATACTCTTCTACATCTAATCTGTGACTATGTTTTTTTCTACCATCTAAAAATATTTGAAATCTTCCCACTTCTCACTAGCCTGCTGCCACTTTCATTCCTTATGGAGAATATGGAATAAACATGTAACTGGCCACCTACACATGTCTTTAACCTCCTTAAATTCTTTTGCCTCTCTGTGGTCTGAGTCATCTTTTTAAGTATATGGACATAGTCAACTTCTATAAGGCACTGTTGTAGGGACTTTATACATGTTTCTTTTTCCTAATTCAAGACTCTCAAAAAATTCAATTTGATAAATGTAATTATACTAACTTCTTATTGTTTCTGTAACAAATATGATCAACTTGCTGGCTTAAAGCATAAGAAATTTATTACCAGTGAGTTCTGGAGGCCAGAAGCCTGAAATGAGTCTACAGGGCTAATATGAAAGCATCAGTAGCCTCCTTCCAGAGGTTCCAGGGGATAATCTATTCATTGCTTCTTTCCGTTTTTGGTGAATATCGGAATTCTTTGTTTTGTGACTGCATCTGTCCAACTGCTGCTTCCATTGTCACACTGCCTTCATCTCTTCTGTAATGAAATCTTCCTCTGCTTCCCTATTATAAGGACATTTGTGATTACAGTTAGGGCCCACCTTGATAATCCACATGATCTCTCCATCTCAGTATACTTGATTTAACTGCATTTTTTTCACCAGGTAAAGTACTACAGGTTCCAGAGATTAGGACCCGGATATCTTTGGGGAACTATTATTCAGCCTGGCACAACAGTTCTCTGTTTTCACATATGACAATAAAGTTTCAATGAGTTAGGTATCATACCCAACTTTATACATTCAGGAAGAAGCAAAACTGCTATTCAAACCCAAGTCTTTTTGATCCTAGAAGTAATGTTCATGTATGATGAAGAAACTGGATGTAGTAAGTTTGAAGGAGAAAATGGAAAAGAGGCAAAGAGAGACATCATTATTACCTCCAAATATTTGAAAGAGCCATCACATGATAAAATAGCTAATCATAATAGTTAGTGTATGTTGAAGGCTTATATATGCCAAGAGGTGTCATAAGCCTCTTTACAAGTATTAACTCATTTAATGTTTACAACTCCAAAATAATTTCCATTATTAGTGGTTAAATTGATTTTTCAAAATGTCATAGCTAGTAAGTGATGGATTGGTATTTGAACACTTGTTGTCTGGCTTCAGAGCCTGTGCTCTAAGCCTCCCTGAGATGTACTGATCTCATCCTATAAGTTCTGGCAGAAAGAACTTGAACGAATGGAAAAAAGTAGGTAAAGACAAATATTTAGTTCAGTGTTAGAAGAACCATTAACAATTGGAGATGTTCAAAAATGAAATGGGCCTCATTTTGAGATACAGCAGTCTCTGTCACTGGGAATAACAGAAGGATCGATACTGCCCCTCCTACATATCGAAGCCAGTGATGACGAATTAAAGACAAATTAGACTGATAATTTCAGTTACTTCCAACTTTATAAGCTATGGTTTTAGGATTTCATAACTTCAAAGGCTTATCATCAGTATGGAGCCATTGGTAGAAGAATGGTAGTGTGCTTTAGGACGATTACTCTAGCACAGGGCCATCATGAAAGTGAATAGAGAAAGCATAGTTTAGGGAGAAATCATGTAGGAAATTATTTTAATATAGTTAATAGAGGACTTGAAGCAGTGATGTGGGGATGAAAAGAAAGGGATTATAAATATAGTCAACTGATATTTGACAAAGGAGCAAAGACAATGCAATAGAGAAAAGATAGTCTTTTCAACAAATTGTGCTGGAAAAACTAAATATCCACATGCAAAAGCATGAATCTAGACAAAGATCTTATACCTTTCACCAAAAAATGACTCAAAATGGATCATAGACTTAAATGTAAAATGTGAGAATATAAAACTCTTAGAAAATAACAGGAGAAAATCTAAATGACAGTGGATATGACTTTTTAGATACCACACCAAAGACATAATCCATGAAAAAACTAATTAATAAAGTCGACTTTGTTACAATTAAAAACTTCTGCTCTGTAAAAGACCCTGTTAAGTGAATGAGAAGACAAGCCTCAGACTTGGAAAATACTTGTAAAAGACATCTCTAATAAAGGACTGTTATTCTAATAATACAAGGAACACTTAAACCACAACAATGAGAAAACAAAGAACCCAATAAAAAAAGAAATGAGCAACAGACCTGAACAGACAACTCACCAAAGAAAATATACAAATAGAAAGTATGCATATGAAAAGATTCTCGACAGAATAGGTCATTAGGGAATTGCAAATTCAAACAACAATGAGATATTACTTCATACCTATGCGAATAATCAAAATCCAAAACACTGACAACAGCAAATGCTGGTGAGTATGTGGAGCAACAGGAACTCTCATTCATTGCTAGTGGGAATGCAAAATGGTATAGTCACTTTTGAAGACAGTTTGCAGTTTCTTACAAAACGAAATAATACTTTTACCACTAGATCCCACAGTCACACTCTTTGCTATTTACTTGTTAGTTGAAAACTTACATCCACATAAAAGCCTGCTCATGGATGTTTATGGCAGCATTATTCATAATTGCCAAGACTAGGAAGTAACCAAGATGAACTTCAGAAGGTAAATGTATGCATAAACTCTAGTATATTCAGAAAATGAGATATTATTCAATGCTAAAAATAATGAGCTATCAAGCCATGAAAAGACATTGAAGAAACTTAAATGCATATTACTAAGTGAAAGAAGCCAATCTGAAAAGATTACATCGACAATATGACATTCTGTAAAAGGCAAAATTATGGAGACTATAAAACGATCAATAGGTGCAGCACGGTGGATTTTGAGGGCAGTGAAACTTCTGCATGGTACTATGGTGAATATATGTCATTATATATTTGTTAAAATCCATAGAATATATAACACTAAGAATGAACCTTAATGTAATGTAAGGGACTTTGGGTGATAAAGATGTGTCGATGTAGGTTTATTAATTATAATGAAAAGAAATGTAAAAAAGAGATTCAAGTGAGACATTGAAGAAGCAAGATTCTGAGTTTTAATTTAGGCAAGAGAATGGAAATGGGGCAGCGATCTACATGAAAAGTCAGATGTTTACACCTTCTTCTAGACAGAATGTTGGTGTCATTGGTAAAAATAGAGAAGTCTGAGGTCAATACTTTTTTTAAGGAGGAAACTGTAACCTCAGTTTTAATCATAAAATTTAAGGAATAAGCAAGATATCTAAATGATTATTGTAGTTAAGACTGGAACTTGAGAAGATGCCTAGGGTTACATGTAAAAGTTTGGCAATTATTTAGATAGATAGTAATTCTCTGAAACAATTAGCTTTCATTAAATAGATTTCATTTTACATGTCTTATCCCATTTAATTCTTGCATCAACCCTATAAAGTAGACATCACTGTCCCATTTCATAGATGAAGAGACTTAGACTAAGAGAGGCTAAATAACTTTCCCAAGTTCATATAAGTAAATTGGAGCATAAAACTATACGTCAATTTGTATACTGTCATAAGAGTAAGCACCAGCAGACTTCCGCCAAGATGGTTGAATAGGAACAGCTCTGGAGCGCAGTTCCCAGTGAAAGAGATGCAGAAGGCGAGTGATCTCCCCATTTCCAACCGAGGTACCAGGTTCGTTTCAATGGGACTGGTTAGACATTGGGTGTAGCCCAAAGAGGGCAAACTGAGGCAGGGCAGGGCACTGCCCCACCTGGAAAGTGCAACTGGACAGAGTGTACAGTATCAGCACTCCAGTTCAGATACTGCAGTTCTCCCATGGTCATTGCAACCCACAGTCCAGGAGAACACTGCCAGGCTGAAAAGTGCTGCGAGTTACCAACACAGATTGGAGCAACAGCCCCAGCTGGCCTGGCACCGCAAATTATTGGCACAGATCTGGGCAGTTTTGACTAGCACCAAGAGCACCTGGGGGACAGATCTACCTGCTCCCCAGGAAGAGGGAGAGCTGAAAGCAGGGAGACAGGTAATACAGCTTGGCAGGCCCCACCCCCACAAAGACCAGCAAAGTGAAGCCCTCTCACTTGAGAGTTTCACAGCCAGCACATCAGTCTGAGCTCAACACAGGACAATGGAGCTCGGTAGGGGGAAGGGCATCTGCCATGGTGAAGGCTGGTCTAATCTCACCTGTGTAAGCAAAAGCCAGAGGAAGCCTACACAGCAGTCAGGTTGAGTCCGAGGCAGTCTAGCAGTGCCTCTGCAGGCAGACAAGGGACAGAATGCCTCCTCTAGTGACTACCTGATCCCTGAATAACCGAAAAAATGCCTCAAAAGGAGAGCTCAGGCGGGTACCTTTCTGGGACAAAGCTACCAGAGGAAAGATCAGGCAGCAATCCTCCTTACTGCTCTGCACCCTCCGTGGGTGATTCCAAGGCAAGCAAGGTCTGGAGTGGACCTCTAGCTGTCCTATAGCAGAGGGGCCTGACTGTTAGAAGGAAAAATAAAAAACAAAAAGACACAGCTTCAACATCAACAGAAAGGATGTCTACTCAGAGACCCCATCCAAAATCACCAACTTCAAAGATCAAAGGTAGATAAACTCATGAAGATGGGAAGAAATCAGTGCAAAAAGGATGAAATCATCAAAGACCAGAATGCCTCTCCTCCTCCAAGGGATCACAACTCCTCACCAGCAAGGGAACAAAACAGGATGGAGAATGAGTTTGACGAATTGAGAGAAGCAGGCTTCAGAGGGTAAGTAATAACAAACTCCTCTGAACTAAATGAACATGTTCTAACCCAATGCAAAGAAACTAAAAACCTTGAAAAAAGGTTAGATGAAATGCTAACTAGAATAACCAGCTTAAAGAAGAACATGAACAACTTGATGGAGCTGAAAAACACAGCATGAAAACTTTGTGAAGCATGCACAAGTTTCAAAAGCCGAATTGATCAAGCAGAAGGAAGGATATCAGAGATTGAAGATCAACTCAATGAAATAAAATGAGAAGGCAAGAAAAGAGAACAAAGAGTGAAGAGAAATGAACAAAGCCTCCAAGAAATATGGGATTATGTGCAAAGAACTAATCTACACTTGATTGGTGTACCTGAATGTAACAGAGAGAATGAATCCAAGCTGGAAAACACTCTTCAGGATATTATCCAGGAGAATTTCCCCAGCCTGGCAAGACAGGCTAACATTCAAATCCAGGAAATACAAAGATCACCACAAAGATACTCCTCAAGAAGAGCAACCCCAAGGCATATAATCATCAAATTCACCAGGGTTGAATTGAAGGAAAAAATACTAAGGGCAGTCAGACAGAAAGGTTAGGTCGCCCACAAAGGGAAACTCCATCAGACTTACAGTGGATCTCTTGGCAGAAACCCTACAAGTCAGAAGAGAGTGGGGGCCAATATTCAACATCCTTAAAGAAAAGAACTTTCAACTCAGAATTTCATATCCAGCAAAACTAAGCTTCATAAGTGAAGGAGAAATAAAATCCTTTATGGACAAGTGAATGCAGAGAGATTTTGTTGCCTCCAGACCTGCCTTACAAGAGCTCCTCAAGGAAGCACTAAACACGGAAAGGAACAACCAGTACCAGCCACTGCAAAAGTGTACCAAATGGTAAAGACCAATGAGGCAATGCAGAAACTGTGTCAACTAATGGGCAAAACAACCAGCCAGTAACAAAATGGCAGGATCAAATTCATACATAACGATATTAACATTAAATGCAAATGGCCTAAATGCCCCAATCAAAAGACACAGACTGGCAAGCTGGATAAAAAGCTAAGATCCATCAGTGAGCTGTATTCAGGAGACTCATCTCACATGCAAAGACACACATAGACTCAAAATAAAGGGATGGAAGAAGATTTACCAAGCAAACGGACAGCAAAAAAAAGCAGGGGTTGCAATCCTAGTCTCTGATAAAATGGACTTTAAACCAACAAAGATCAAAAGAGACAAAGAAGAGCATTACATAATGGTAAAAGGATCAATGCCACAAGAAGAGCTAACTATCCTAAATATAAATGCACCCAATACAGGAGCACCCAGATACATAAAGCAAGTTCTTAATGATCTACAAAGAGACTTAGCCTCCTGCACAATAATAGTGGGACACTTCAACACTCCACTGTCAATATTAAACAGGTCAACAAGACAGAAAATAAACAAGAATATCCAGGACTTGAATGCAGATCTGGACCAAGCGGACCTAATAGACATCTACAGAACTCTCCACCCCAAATCCACAGAATATACATTCTTCTCAGCACCACACTGCACTTACTATAAAATTGACCAGATAATTGGAAGTAAATCACTCCTCAGCAAATGCAAAAAAAATGGAAATCATAACAAACAGTCTCTCAGACCACAGTGCAATCAAATTAGAACTCAGGATGAAGAAACTCAACTCAAAACTGCACAACTACATGGAAATTGAACAACTTCCTCCTGAATGATGACTGGATAAACAATGAAATGAAGGCAGAAATAAAGATGTTCTTCGAAACCGGTAAGAATGAAGACACAACATACCAGAATCTCTGGAACATATTTAAAGCAGTGTCTAGAGGGAAATTTATAGCAATAAATGCTCACATGAGAAGTGAGGAAAGATCTAAAATTGACCCCCATTGTCAAAATTGAAAGAGCTAGAGAAGCAAGATAAAAAAAAAAAAAAACTCAAAAGCTAGCAGAAGACAAGAAATAACTACGATTAGAGTAGAACTGAAGGAGATAGAGACACAAAAAACCCTTCAAAAAATCAACAAATCCAGGAGTTGTTTTTTTGAAAAGATCAACAAGATAGCCTGCTAGCTAGACTAATAAAAAAGAAAAGAGAGAAGAATCGAATAGATGCAATAAAAAATGATAAAGGGGATATCGCCAATTATTTCACAGAAATACAAACCACCATCAGATTACTACAAACAACCCTGTACACATAAACCAGTAAACCTGGAAGA